>JABVXV010000516.1:0-31541 GCA_013365325.1 Dipetalonema caudispina | reverse complement strand
ATAAAATTTCAAATATAATTAGATGGAACAGTCTCAAAAAGAATTAATAAACATTTGTTACTGTTCACATCTTAGCACTTCCAAAATTGAACTAATTTAGTCGCAATATTTAATCTTCATTGTCATAATTAATTCAACAAAATGTATGCATAATTAGATTAAATCAATTATTTCAATCACAGTATCTTTATTATGTTGATAAGCCATTCATACGGTTAAACTAAATTCATCACGATATGTAACTTAACTATAGATTTGTCTGTTAGAAAGATCGATTGCTCTATCATATCTCATTTATTATTTGAATCACTTAAATCTTCTAGAAATACATTTCACGTTACTTCATTTATCGCACATATAATAATGAAGATTATTCATTATGAATGATTTGTATTCCGCATTAGATTACAACGTTTATACAACTCAAACATATCTAAATGATTGGATAATATGAGTTGAAGTGGATATTAAGTGAAATAAGATCATCGTTAATTGTAATAGATTGTTTCTTTATTATACTATTACCGTTATTATGATCATTTCTGACCTCACTTAACTCAATTTTGTAGCAGAGGGATAGTGTGTTGCTATAGGATGGCTCGTTTTTAACAGGTCTGTCTATTTACTGTATTGTATATGTCTGTTTATTATTCTTGATTTATTGAACACTAATTTGGATAGAATAGTTTATTATAAGATTGGGTGAGCTAGGCCTAAATGGAATTCGTCACACCAATTAATTTAAGAACTCATGGATTTATGAAAATAAAACTAAAATATGCTAAACACATGATCCTTTGCTTCGATGATAGGTTTAAAACACGTGTACTTATAAGTGGCATTTCAAATTAAACTACCAGTTTTTCTTTTTTTGAATTCTCAGGATCTTAAAATTGGAAAAAAAACACATCTGTCATAAAGAAGATAAAACTGAAAAAAATCAATTCATATGATTTCAAATTCAATCAAAATAGAATAAAATGGGAAGAAATCGGTTTCATTCAAAATCTTTGTAAGATTGCTATCTTTGCGGCATTCTATGATAGAGGTAACAGTATAGTCCATTTCTCAATTATCCAAATCCGTGGTCATCCTTCAACTCCACCCTATCCTATTCTCACTACGATTGGGCGTTGCAATAACTTTGCTACTGCTGTAGAATGGACCGCCTTTTTGCATTTCGCATCGTAGAATCTTCTTCTCCTCTCCTCCATTTTCTTATTGCTTTCCAGTAACAATAATGACGATAAACAGTAGCGAGTTTTAACTGATTAACTTCAAATATCATTCATTCATTTGAGTTAAGTTTTATTATCAATGGAGACTTCTTTTATCACTCATTCATTTATCCTTTTCATTACATATCTCTTCTTCTCTTACAACTATTTTACTACTTATAACAACAGTCGTATGCTATTTCTTTCTTCATTTATATGTTTTATGGATAACATAAGCAAGTTGTTATTTCAATGAAATTATAGTCAAAATAAATTGTACGCATAATCATAATGACAATGATAGTGGAATAGAATTTAATGTCAATTAAAGTGGTGGATTCAATAGAATTTAGGTGAAATGAATGTTGAAATCTAAGAGAGGCATTTTAAACAGGAAGATGCTTATAATTCATCACGACAGTTTAATAGCTTAAGTTATGAAGACTTCATTCTCCAAAACTATACATCTTTTTTAAACTTTAGTTATGGAACGATTTTAATTAGTGTCACTAAACCGTAGCATCGATTCAAATGTTAAATTGAAGATTCACACAGTAAAAGTATCAGTGGAAGTCTTTTTTGAAGAAATGTTTGCTATTCTTCGCTTGTTTCACTTTCGATAATATTAATAGAATTCAATAAAAAATAGTAAAACAGAGATTTCCAACTTCTATTTCTGCAGCAATTTACGTAAAATTTGATTGGTTGAGCAATGTGATTAACGGATAGTTACGTCTTACACAGGTGCGCCGCGTTCTGACATACTGCATCAGTAATTGTCATAAATATTTAAATTGTCATGATCAAAGGAGTGAGCAGACAAAAGGAGCGGCAATGGTCTTTTTTTCTTCTTGTTTTAAAAATATTTGCCCAACTTTATGAATAATTTTCGAAATTCTAATTGCTTTTCTTGGAAAAATTTCCGAAACATAGTAATTTCAAAATACATATTAATTCGGAAAAATTTTTGGTAAAATGATTGATGTTTTTCAAGAATCTCTTTATTATGAAAAGATTTAGAAGTCGTTTTCTGTTATATTATTTTCCATAATCTTGGAAAATAAAATTTAAGATTTCCACTTGCGTTTTTTCAGTCAGTATTTTGTCATTGTCACCAAAAGTTTTGCATGTATAAATGATTTGGATATACTGTAAAATGACTTAGCTTCAGTTGTAAGTGAAACGGGAAAAAGAAGTAGAGATCCTCGGTTGAGATTTTTCAATTTATTCTTATCAATAAGGCTTAATTTATACTTTCACGATGGTCGATTCCATCCAAAGCAACGATAGATCAGCTTGTGCTTGCAACATACCTAAATGTTTATTCTTGTAATGGTGGAAAAAAGCAAAATCATCAAGTCTTTTAGTTGATAAGAGATTAAAATACAAATAGTTCAAAATCCCTCTCAAAACTCGAATTTACTCCAAAATCCAACATTCGAAAAATGTGCAATGAAACTATTTGAATTTTTGCATAGTCGAAAGAAAACTGTAGTTTTATCGAATAAAATTTCGAAAACTTTATCAATTTACAAAAAGAAGATCGTTAATATTGTTGTAAATTCGGCCTATTTTACGAAAAATTTCATACATTGCGTTTGAAAAAAGAAGTGTAAGAAAGATTTTTGTTCATTTGAGGGCTCTCAAAAATTTTCGAATTGAACAATATTGAAGAATATCTCAAAAATCACAAATATGGTACTAAAATATAATACATTTTGGAGTACAATAAACATTATTAGCATATTTGGATAGATTTTTAGAAAAAGACCCATTTTGCAATAGTCAATAATAATTTTTATTTTTTGCCAATTTATTCATCCATAAATGCTCCTTTTTATTTATGGTGCAAATAAATATATAATACAATACATAAGATTTATTGTACAAGAAAATTTAATGGATATTTAACAGTACTAACATTAATATTATTGTTATTCGCATAATATCATGATTAGTACTACAATTATTATCAGAACTCTTCCATTTTGATTATTATTTGATATAGCTGTTATCTGATTGGTTGAAGGAAACGGTAGGCCAACTGCAATTCATATATTTAGATGTGATGAAACCACGCCCATTTCAGGCCGCACACATCGCCATTTGCCTGTCATTCCTTTGTTGTTTGTCGACATTTTACCTCCTCGAATCATTCATTCATATCTTCATCCTTTCCTTTCTCTCTAATTTCCATCCTGACCTTTTCATTAGCATGCACATGCATTGCATGTCATTTTCTATGTATATGCATGCATCTGCATGTATGTGCATATGCATGCATATATATGTATCTATGTGTGTGTATGGGTGTTTCATAATTAGATATCTAATAGAGAGATGTTGTAGTGTATTCTATCAGGTTGATTGATATGCCACTACTTTAATGGCCTATATTTGAGAAAGGATGTGATAAAATGATAAGTTTTTAGTTGTATTTTAAAATTAGAATTTAGAAATGAATTCTAAGTTTTTCATCTTTACCATTCAACAAAAAAGAAAAAGAAGGTTGAAATATTATTGTTAACTGATATATTAAGTGCTAAGATTTATTGTTATTAGTACGGAAATGCAATGAATTGCTTGTGATTGGGGTACTTTAAATGATTAATTATGTTCATCATTTGCTATTTATCGTAATTATCGCTAAAGGCGGATTTAACATTGTTAGGGATGTGTTTGATATTTTGGAAGGGAAAAAAATGATTTGAGATGTCTACTATAAGGAATTACTTCAAAAAGACTTCTTTTTTTATTTCAAACCCTTCCTCACTCGAGAAAAGTACAGCAATTTGATCCATCCAATGGTAATCAATCTATCGTCTTTATCATATCGATTAGTGATTGTCATGAAATAACCAATGAGAGGATCGTTCGCTACCTTTCCCTATGGCTAGTTACGCGTAATAATTTTTTTCTTTTTTTTATTGAAATGATGATAGTAATTTGGTATTTGTGAGCTATAGTGTTGATATGATCAATGGATTGATAAGAAGCTAAACATAAATCTTTCAAAATGGCTGTGATCATGGCACTATTTTCTTACTGTTAAGGGATTCAGTGAAATAAAAGTAATATTCGAAGAGTCCTGGAAAATATTATATTGTGATGTATACAACATAAACAGAATGAACAGATTGATGCAGCGAAGTGACAAGATGGATTAGATGTGATGGATTGTTATAAATATTCATTAATAAATGAAAACCTACCAATTGGTAGTTTGAAATTTGAAGAAAATTTTGAAAGGAAACATTCACGGATAAATTAGCTTGAAGAATAGCAATTTTGCTCCAGCGACGATTATGATACTAGCTGGCTACAACGGCAGTTACATCGAATCAACTAGTTGAGATAGATTATCGTATATGGCATTTTATATGCCTTTAACACCATCGTTAGCTTTATGTTCCTATCAAAATATTGGGTTATTACAATGTTTATGTCCCCATTCCATCTTTTCTTCTTTATCATCCCCTCCCTTCCTACAAATACTTTCCACTTTTTCCTACAATTTGCATGATTTATACTTGCCATAAAAAAACATATCGCTATCATAATTTTATTTATCTTTGAATTATAATAGTGAAAATTTTTACATTAAGAAGGTTATAGATGGTTTTAATTTGTTTAAAAATAAATTATCAATCAATTTATGATTCCGATAATTTCGATTATTTATTATAATTTTGTGCAAAATAATGGATGATAAACAATTATTCAGCTATCTAAACGACATGAGTGGTACCTAAAAATAGGTTGATATTTGAGTAGGGATTAATTTTCTATACCATCAAGAACAACAACGTTGTTCTGAAGGATTCCGGAAATTCTGGTTATTTACATTTCATGAGTATCTGACACAAAAAGGATGAAAAATTATTTCACAACTCAAAAAATATTAATAACACTTAGTTTATGATATTTCCAGCGTAAACTTCTAATATTTTGGGTGCAAATTTCATATGGTAAAATTGATCTGTCCATTCATGATATTAGTGATACTTTGGGATATTATAAACAATTTTAATATGTGAACAATTTCGTCTTCATCTTCAATGTGAACTGTGAGGAATTGATGCGGTGGATAGGAAAATTAAGGGATATTTTTATTCTTGACAGGTTGTATCACAAGTCAATACAAAATTTTTAAAAACCTTTGTTTTTAATGTAGCAGCGAAAAACTTTTGAATACTTTACCAAAAACTTAGTTCCATTACTTAGCGTTTCCATTTGCACCAAATTTTATTTTCATCACAAATTATCCGAATAATATCAATTAATTCAACAAACAGATCAGTTTTCGCAGGATTCTGATGAGTATCTGTCATAATAATAAGATACATAACAAGTGTATACTATGTTTTATATTATAATGAAGAAAATTTGACACTAATACGATGACGCATTGGGTCGGTATTTCAATTTAGGTATCAAAAAATGACAAGATTTCATCTGTGGTAACTTATAAAATGATGATTCAACGAAATTCTTTTTCCGATAATTTATAAATAGTCATTGATTTTTTAAACAAAATTTTCAATCTTTTACAAAAAAACTACCGTTATTCGTTCAGATGCTGAAAACCGGATTTGTTAAAACGATATGCGCATCATGCATGTGCATACATATGTGTGTGTGTGTCTGTGTGTGTAAGTGTGTGTCAGTGTGTGTGCATTTGTGTGCCGATGTGAACATAAGTCAGCGTTAAGTGAAAGTTTGTGAAGCATTTGGCAAACGTATGCACAATTGGTTTTCTCAAATATGGAAGCAATATTTCAATTCGTTATAGTAATTTTAGTATTTTTAAATATTTGACTTTTTCTTTTTTTATTTCCAGTTTGAAAATAATTTTATGGTTTAATGAAGTACGGTAAGAAATAGTTCCGGGAACTAAAAGCAAACTACGAAATCATTGTACTCAATAAAAGCGAAAAGAAAGATTGCCAGCCTGATCAGTAATCAATTAAAATATGTATGAATCAAAGATAAACACTCCTGGAATAGTCTTTTTAGATATTCGATCACATCTCGATAATAATAGTAAGACTGTAGCATCAGTGCTTTATCTTATTAATTTTACAAAAGTCTGTTAGGTATGTGTTGATTGCCGGTTTTTTCATTGCAATGATACAGAAAAGGATTCTTACGGATACTGTTTTTGATAGTAAGCATATACATTACATATTCAAAGTAACCGCTTTTTTCGGCAATGCAATTTCATTTCAAAAAACTTTTGAACTGGAAAAAAGTGGGAAAGGAGGGAATTTCAATGTTTATTTGGTTGTTCAATCAGGAAAATGTACAAGCTAAACTGGTCTGTTGTTAAATCAACATGATACGATTTTCCCTTGCACATTATTTGTTGATCAATCAAAAATATTGTCACAGTAATTCGTCATTGCTTTTCTTAAATTGAAGGAAACTCAAAAAGAAAGAAAAAAATAGACATAATACTGTGAAAAACTGCTTTTAGTATATTTGCACTTCTTTTCGCATTCTTTTTCAGAAATATTAGAGCAAAAAAACGAAATCCGTTCCTTATGAGGATGCTGAAAAAAATTCTAAACAATAAATTAATTTAAATTAGCGTAAGAATATTTCGAAGCTTAATATAAAATGCGATAGTAATTTTACATTTACAAATCACAGTGAAGCATTGTTTTAGAAGCATAATTTTCGTTCATATACGAAATTGATTTTCTGAAAAACTGAATGAATTTAATAATTTAGAAATAAAGTGTTCAAAAATTAATCAATTATGCAATCAGAAATTTGATCGATTTCGTTGTGTTCAATTTGTATTAGCAAAGACCTTCCCACAATATTTAATCTTCCATTTCAATTTTAAATTCCAGGAATAAACCTCTCTGTGTGCAGTATAGTTTTTTATATTATCCAATGATATGATTTCTGTGATGAACGGTATCAACAATCCGGCATCGTTCGGCTTCTCCGGAAGTTTCATGGACAAACCGTTTTACCAGAAATTTACCGCCACTAACGTTACAACGCCAGTTTCTGTAGCTGCAGTTGTAACCACAGCTGCTGCGACAGCTGCATCATCTTCAAGTATTTCAGTATCAAGTGCTACAAACGAAAACGATAGGACCAGTACCCCGCCCGCACTTGCAACTAGGTGTCGTATCACTATTCTTAAAATTATGAGTACAGCTTCTTTACAAACAAGCCAATCGAAACTCCTGAAGTTAGCCGAAATCGGAAAATATTATTGAACGACTTTGCCATTCATATTATTTTATTTAGTCCTTGTGACATCATAAAATATTCTAGTTCGTCGTCCGCTTCATCTTCGCAGGTGATGAATGTAATGAGTAGCCTACCTGGTACTCATCATGCCCATGCCGGACATTCGCAACATTATCCATACGGTTATGACTGGACATCTCCGCATCAAGCTGCCGCTGCTGCTCAAGCTGCTCATCTCTCTGCACAACAAGCTGTTGTGCAACAGGCCGCTGCTGTTGCAGCCAACGTTGCTTCCGTTTCTTCCGCTTCCGGTAACAATAATTTCAAAATTTCCACTTTCTAAAAGGTCAAACTTTAATTTGGTTAAAAATCCAAATTTTAGAATGTATTTTACAAAGCTTGTTGCAGCATCATCCTGTGTGCCATCGTTAGGTTCCTCAGGGATACCATCACCAAATGCTGTCGCTAAAGCTGCTTTTCTTTCACCATCTACTGCAACCGGCAAGTTCACATATTTTGATTTCACTCAGATTTTTAAATATTTTTTTGAATTTGCAGTCATTAAACATAATTTCAGTGCATCTTACAAATGAGAAAAATAGGGCAAAATTTGCTGAATTAACTTATTACTTTATATGGTTCGATAATTGATTGACTGTTAATATTGTATTGAAGTTATCAATAATCAGTATAACATCGTTGTCGAAAAAAGTTTTGTTGGAGTCTTTTTCATTTAGGTTTCGATATGATGAATCCAATGTGTCAGGCAGATTTTTACGGGTCAAATTTTCATGCAGCTCATGCAGCGGCTGTAGCCACTGGACATACATGGGCATACGGTTATCCGCAACAGTATCCTTTTGGTGCACATCCATATCCAGGAAGTATGGTAGCCGATATGACTGGTTTAACAGGTTTGCTTTTTTCTTGTTAATGTTACTACAAATTATGATCAGTTTTTTGCAATACAGTTCGATTGTTTATTGAACATAGGCAACTACGGTATTTACAGTTGAACCTATCGTTGTTTAACTTATTAGAAAATTATTTTCAACTTCATGAGTTGAACTTATAGTGTCATATATCATCGAATTATAATATTTTAATATTAACATTCTTTTCCCAGATTAAAATATGAATATAATTTTCATTCCCTGTAAATCTTTCTTTTTCACAAAAATCTTCAACTAAAAAATTTGCGATAATTTGAATCATGAAATGAAGTGCATATTATATCACCGATTTCATCTCTTTGTCTTTTATAAAAACATCCACGAATTAATTCTTTAATTAGGTTGTAATTCCAAATGGATCTGATTACATTAGTTTAATTGCAAATGAGTGTAATTTAGTCTTCGAAATGTGCCCATAATGAAGCCACAAAAAAATCTCCTCATGTTGTTTCAATTCCAACCAGGCTTGAATATTATATTAGCCTACTAATTTCCTTTCTCTTCGTTTCGGATGCTTCGACATACGACTAACTTTATAAAATTTTTCACTATTAGATATCGCTTCATTTGTTTTCCAATATGTACGGGGAATTTCCCCGTTCAACGGAATAACTATATTATTCTGTTATATCGTGCCATCAAACTGTTCACCAAGATCCACTATATAATGTTAATATTTCAGACTGAACAGGGATATTAGAAAGAAAAGTGGTAAAAGAGAGAGAGAGGGAGAGAGAGAGGAAGAGAGAATGAAAAATGAAAGAAGAAGCAGTAGAGAAAAATTTCAAATATAACGAATAATAAAGAAATTCTATTGAAGAGGAAAGGATTCCAATTTGAAGAATTTCTCGTTACATCAAGAATATAAATTCGTAGAAATCTGAATAGTTTTGATAGAAATTCGAAAAATGTGATAGAAAGAGAGAAGCGAAAAAGAGTATGGGAATTTTAAAGATTTCTACAATGAAATTTCTCACAAAAGATCAGTTGAATGAGATGCTAGATGGAGATAAAGAAGAAAAGAGAGGGAAGAAGATGAAAAATCGGGTAGTAAAGGTGTCGCCGACCGTCGAGCGATTAACTGTCGCGCAAGAGATCGCTACCGTTCCTGTTAGTACTGGTTATAAGTTTCGCAAAATTGTATAGTTGCACAACTGCGAAAGATAAATTGCTTTACAGAGGAATGACAAGATGAAATGAAGGCAGGGGACTGAGAATTTGACAAATTGCGAACAAAACCAATAAATAAAAATTATTTCTTAAAGTCGAAATCAATAAATGATACCATATAATTACTACTACTTCAACAAGCAGCCGCACTATCGTTAATGTTACGAATGGACACTGCTTTTTCTACCGCAATTTACATTAATATTTGGGAGGTCACCACAACGAATAAAAGTAGCAATGTATTTTTACAGTTATATTGCAAAGTATTGTTATTATATACTTCTCGTATAAGTAAATATAAAAAACGAAATGGAATGATTTTTTTATGGACCACTTATATACATATGAATATTAATGGCCAGGATGAAAGGATCCCTATTCCTTTTGAGCCTAGGATGGTAATAAAGTTTAGGGAATTTGTTACGGTTTCGAAATTTATTCCTTTAATTTCCAATTAATATCATTAAATTGCAAAATTTCAAACTCAAAAACTGTCGTACCATTTTTTAACATTTCATTTATTACTGCATCTCATCTAACATCGAAATACTGAATAATAAGAATAAAATTATTCATTATTAACAATAGAAAGAAAACGATACAATCTATGATACGGTGACATGAAATAATTCAATATATTTAATTTCATATTTTTTTCAAATTAAATTTCATAAATCAATATGGTTTTTTTTTTTTTTTTTTCAAGAGTTAACTAACCGTATTCAAAAGAACACTAAATATAATAGTGGATGTAATGGGAGAAAAATACAGGAGCTTCAAGTTATCAGATATATCCAGATGTTCAGTGCAAATAGAAACAAGATGCGGGTTAATGTAAGCGGTACTGCTTTGATGTAACCCTCAGAACATGGTTACTAAGACTTTTATTATCCTCATTACCTTCTGTGCAAATTTAAACTTCTTCAACTTCTATCTCTAATGATGTCTACATATGGGTATTGTACTAATTCATGGGAAAATAAAGTATTGGGAAAGGCAAGTAGGAAAGGAAAAGTTAATCTAAGTTGTCTATAATTGAAACATTTTAAACTTTCCTAAATAAATTTAGAAATGATTGCTTTGCAAAAAGAAACTTACAATTACATGTATTATGGATTTGATAAAGTTTTTAATTCAATGAGAAGTTTACTTGAGATATATTAGAACATCAATAATTCATAGTACCATCAACACTGAAATATTTCGAAGACAACAGATCTGTGGAATTACTAATGGCAGTTTCATTACAAAGAACAAATTAGCAGTTAGCTCAAGAAAAGAAAAGTTCGAAAAAAAGTATTGTGAGGTTTTAGGGTCAAGATATTGCTGCCATTTAATTTAGATAAAGTATTGACGTAGTGTCATGCGCAGGTGTTACCAGAATGTAAGGTGTGAGAGGAATCCATAAAAAATGTCTTGGTACCGGACCTTAATCTTATTTTATGACATCTTCGGGTAAACCATTTCATATTTCCATTGTATTCGTTGCTATTAATATTGTTGGTATCATCTGCTTCAAATGTGTTCGCTACGGAGATGCTCAAATTATGTCCCGAAAATCGGATCATGAATTGGGAAATATATAGTAGTTTAATACAAGAGTAGGGGGAGATGAAAAAAGTTTTGAAATCCTGCAATTTTTAAATAATTCTTTTTTCTGCAATATTTGTATCCAATTCCTTCACATTGTTTCTATCAGTCAACAGAAAGTTTAAATTGACCGAGTATTTGAAGAGATCCTAAAAGACTAGCGATTTTGATCTATGTTGTACTTTATTTTAAATAATTTCAGCATATCTTTTTTAAGCTTTTCAATGCTTTATTTTAATTATTGAGCAATTGAAAAAATATAAACTTCACGAAAATGGTTGGATTCTTTTCTCTTTTTGATTTCTTTTCCCATCGGATTTTATATACCTATGCTAGATTAGATCTTTCCTAAATTGTTTTCAGATGCATATTTTTGAGGATGACTTGTAATCATTCTTTTCTGGAGCTGGTAAAATAAACATAAAAATGCCGCCGTCATTATTTAGCCTCGAATCGGACAACAAAACATTTTTTACGGCCATAAAAATTGGCCTTTTTTCCGTCTCCAGAAACAGAAACGTTATTGCGGCATAGGCTTTTGATGATATCTAATCGTGTTCCTGGGAAAAGGTATCTTACAGGTTCATAAATTTAGATATAGTTACCATGTTTGAGGGGAAATTTAACAAATTTTCTGAATAAATACGGACATGTCAGAATCGAAGTATTAATATTTTCAAATCAATATTAATATTCTTTGAAAAATTGAAGAATAATATTTATAAATGATAGTCATGATGAAGAAAAGTGATGATGATAAAGTTGCTGTGTTTTGGGCAGTTTGAATAAATTTCTCAATTTATGAAAATTTCGCATCAACATATTTATTTTTTGGGTGAGTTTATTTCTACCAATGACTTTTCCCCATAGAAATCTTGCAAATGATAAGTATTTGCTCTAATTTCTTAATCTTTTCTCTTTTGCTTTTTCCTTGGAAAAATTAAATGCTTCTAGAAGAGTATTAGATGATGTAAATAAATAAAGATACGAGTAACTTGCTTACAGGTAAGAGGCGGTAATATTTCAAGAGAAGTATTATCAATAGGATTCAATTATCCATCACTAATCTACTTCATACAAAACTTCTTCAGATAGCAATCATTAAAGTAAG
Source organism: Dipetalonema caudispina (assembly GCA_013365325.1). Taxonomy (NCBI): domain Eukaryota; kingdom Metazoa; phylum Nematoda; class Chromadorea; order Rhabditida; family Onchocercidae; genus Dipetalonema; species Dipetalonema caudispina. Next base: position 19,290 of record JABVXV010000516.1, on the reverse strand, counting down.
AGATATTCACTTTGGAGATAATTCTAATTATAACTTTGCATTCATAGATCATTTCTGTATTCGGAAAGTGTGCCGCCTGTCATTTTGTGTACAGTAGTTAGGAAAGGATATGGATTGTTGCTTTTTTGGTGGTAGAGGTGAAGGAATGAAGGTTCAATCCATCATCTACCCAAGATACTGATGTCTGATAAGGCTTCTTTGCGTAACACCGACACCGTGCTCTGATTATTGAAACAAGTTTATTACACAGCCATATTAGATATTGTCACTCAACTGTAGTAAATACCATCATTGATTTTTTCAGCGCTGATTGCCTTATTTTATTTGTAGCTTTGAAATATTTTCTATTAGGCTTTTATTGACACATGAAAAAATGTTAATCAATTCAAGTTCAGAAAACAATCGAGAAACTTATTTGTAAGTACTGCATTCTTCCGGAAAATGTATGCTGAAAACCGATACGGTTTTTACAGTTTCCGTTCTATTCTGGAGAAGCAGATGAAGCTTGAATGAATTGATAATGTTATGCATCTGAAAAAATTTTTGCCAATTTGCTTCTCATCAAAATTTGAAAATTTCTGTCGACTTTTGATCGAATTATCAAGCAACACTCTCCCTCATCGTTCACTTTGTCCCTTTTTATTACCAATCGTTGCAGATGTCCTCATTTGATAAATATGATTTCCTTGCTATCTTCTGGCTCAACCGTCCGGGATTCTTTCGGACCGTACAAAAGGCATATCAGATTTTTCATCTATTCGCAAATAATCAGATTTCTGCAACGATCAGCCAAAATTACTGTAACATCATGGGTATTCCTTCTTTCTTTCGTTTTCAAGCCTCTCTGAGCTCCATATTTTCCTCTTCCGAACAAATGTTTGCTCCTCTCTGTGCTTCAAAATTGGGATACTGTAGTTTCCCTCAGTACTATCCGAATTATTGTTTGCATAAGGGAATCGATTTATTTGCATGGCAAATAGTTATACTACTTTTAGTTTTATTCTCACAACAAAGAAGACACGTGAAATATTGAGGGTATCAAACAAGGCTAAAGCACTATGGATAAATAAAATTATGTAGAAACTGGAATTTTTATACTTCGATTTTTTCAACTGAACAACAAGTAACAAATTTTTCGATTAAAGTGGTGATATTATCTTCCAGACGAGGAACTGATCTATTTGATTGTTCAGGGGGAAGAAAGTAATGATAGTCAAAAATCAATTTATTTACGTAGCAAAATTTCTTCATTTCCAGATTGACGAGAAGCTTATTACAATTAATAAGAACTCAACAATAATTTTAAATAAAATATTGTAAATGGATGAATGAAAAAAAAGTAATAGAAGTTTGAGAACTGAAATTGGATAAGATCAAATATAAAGACTTTTTTGACTAATCATTATTATTACTGTATTCGATCTTTAAAAGTTTGTCTACACGAAGTTCCTAATATCGTCGCCTTCTTTTAGTGAAACTGTTATGTATGTTTCTAGAAATTGTGGAACAATCAGGTCAAATTTTTTGAAATTGGTAATGAATGTCAGATGGGTTAGATAGGGATAACAAGAGCTAGCTGATATATTGTAGTAGTTCTGTAATACTGCAGGTGAAGAAAAGATCCAACGAAATGAATGATCAAAAAGAGTCAAGTCAAGACATTAAAGTCAGGCTTATATAGGATATAATAAGTAATTTGCATACTCATAGAATTTTACTACTCATGAAAGTCAACTCTTTGGATTGATTTATGGTTAATTTTAGATAGAATTTAAGCATCAAAAAAGGAGAGTTGTTATTTGAGGAATACGGTAGCTTGTGATCTATTATTCATATTCCAACAGCAGAGCATGGAATCGTATGAATTTCACGCTGTCCTTTTCATTCTATTCCAATTTATTTCTCTAAGAGCTCATTTCTAACCCAATTGTAGCATCCATCTGTTGCTTTAGCTTTTTACGACTGCTTACGAAATTGTAACAAATTATCCGCCAATTCCACTTATACAAATTACATTTGTTGAATGATATTGCTAGCAAGTTAATGAGATTTGAATTGATGGAGGAGAGGAAGGTGAAGAAAAATGGAAATAGATTACCCTGAAAATAAGAGAAAATAGTTTTGAACAAAATATTTTAAAAAATTGAAAGTTTTTTAAATAAAAAGAAATAGTTAGTTGAAATCACTTGGGGCTATTTTTTAAATGAATGCTTAAAAAGACTATCCTTTCTGTAGATTATAATCAAGAAAAGCGTCAGAGACCATAAAAGCTTAGAATTAAACGGACTTATTTCGAAGTTTTGACACCATAAACCTTTAAACTTACCATCGATGACAGTTTTTGCACTTTCTTCGTTTACCATAATTCTTTCAATCAATATACCTCATAAATGGCCTCAATCTGACCGCCTGCTACACTTGGGTTTCAGCAGAGGTTAAATTATAGACGATAAAATTGGAGGTAGAAGCAATTAGGGTTCGGTTAATGAGTGGGTTCGTAAGGTTGACCTGTGTTATAAATCCAGCAATTACTGCGATAGAATGGGTACAATTGGTAACCTTTTGTATAAACTATACTTCTTCAATATAATTTTTGTTGCATATGCCGTCAAATTTCACAGTGCATTTTTATGGAATTTTAAATTTAAGTTTGATTCAATTAAGGTGTAATATTTAAGGCCTTCATCTTCTTTAACATCTAAATGTGGTCATACTTCGTCTCCATTATTAATATATTAACTGTTGAAGTTTTTTAAATGCTGTAATTCCGGATATTTCATCAAGTCAAATTTTGAAATAGAATAGTTTTCTGCACCCAACATTGGAATACGAATCTTAGTTCATTTTTCCTTTTAAAATTCAGAATGACCTAATGCAAGCTTACAAGTGAAACAGAGATTAACGGAGGGAATTATTAATGATCAGATAACTTCTTGTATTATGAAAAAGGTTAATTAGATTTTTCGAACTTAATGAAAAAGTTATTGCTTTATAGACGCAACGTTAGATTGGACTGGAAATATATCGTCAAGGAAAAAAAGGAAACCGTACACCAAATATCAAACCTTGGAACTCGAGAAGGAATTTCTTTACAATACTTATGTTAGCAAACAGAAACGATACGAGTTAGCTAAGAATTTGTATCTATCAGAGAGGCAAGTCAAAATTTGGTTTCAGGTAAAGGTTTTGATTTCCACTTCTTTACCATTTTTTATCATTTGAATAAAGGGATTTTGAAATTTTTATTTTCATTAGCTATTTTTAGAGTCTTCAGATGATTTATTAATCGGTAGATAGTGATACAGTAATGTACGGTTGCCGTATTATTTCCCTGAAAGAATTTTCGTAATCATATCAAGTTGGTTTAGGATAAGCTGCAAAATAACACTGTCAAAGGATAAAAATATTGATTAGCGTTTGAAAGCTTCGATCTAATTCCACTATTCTTTTTATGAGTTGAATTTTTATGCATACCTCAATTATTTCTGAATTTTCAGAATCGGCGAATGAAAGACAAGAAGCAAAAACAAAGGTCATCAGTGGATCAATCCTGCAGTTCGCAGTTGATGATGTCCAGTCTGAAGGGTGAATAAATGAAGAGCTATTAGAGTTTAGTGATCCATTGTCTACAACGATTCAAAATTCAAAATTATGGAATGCCATATAAATGACAGGATTTTAAATTATAATCTGAATTGATTGAATATGATTGAAGAATATTGAAGTCTAGAAGATTTGGTTTATTTTTGACCGTAATTCACTCCGGCAGTATGAGCAATGTTCAAAAATGACAATATTCGGGCTGTATTCTAAAAAAAAGTAATTTACCGGAAAATTAGTCTATCACTTTAAAGAAAAGAATGTATCAAAAAAATATTGTTTCTTTGCTGATATTGCTAAGAATGATATATCTGAGGTGATTGTTAGTTCGACTGATAACTTTTAGGTATAGTTCAAAGTTCAGATTTTGTTTGATAGCTATTTTTGATCTATTCCTTCATGTTACGCTCAATTTTTAATTTTTTTACTATTTAATAAAGATCCTTTCAATGTAAATTATGGTAGTGTGTGCGTGTGATGTGTCTGTATGTGTGTATGTGTGTGTGTGTATGTGTGTGTGTGTATGTGCGTGTGTGTGTATGTGTGTGTGTGTGTGTATGTGTGTGTGTATTTGTAATAATTGTTTAACATTTTTTATGTATGTGAAAAAAAAAATTTCTGTTCTAAAAAGAAAAACTGCAAATTTGTAGTAGTGCTTAGAGATAGAATGAAGAGATTTGAAGCGGAATTTGTCGTAGTTTAGTGAGTTAAAGATCTATCAAGACCTTCTGTTATAATTTAGAATTCATCTTATCATCAAATATTTTTACCAAAGATAAATATTGATGAGATTTTATTTTTGAGTTTCTGAATGTTTCTTTCCAACATTACAAGGGGTTCTTTTTTTTTTTTTTTCTTTGTTTTGATTTTTTTTCATATAAGTTTTGCAATTTTTGGAAAAAACTAACATCAATGCGGTTTTTTTTTGGTCTTTTTTGATAGAAATTTGGTGCAATAAAGAGATAATTCACGCAGGTTCATGCAACAAAGAGAAAAAAAAATAAATAAATATGATGAGTAGTTGCTGATACATATAAGTTGTTGAAAAAGCAGATAAAATTAATTATGAAGCAACTAAAGTTTATTGTGGAGCAGTATCAATTCAACAAAATTTGCTCTCAACAAATAACATAAAAGAAATAAGAGAATATTGGATATCCATAACAATTATTCTTATGCCTCTTTTGTCATATCTACCAATTAATTTTAATTACAATTTGAACTGAAGTTTGATCTATCATTGAAAGGTATTGACTTTGGCTAACTGGGCTTCCGTAAAAGATTCAAAAGAGTTCACAATTGATTTAGGCTCGCTTACTGCTAAATAAAATGTTATTCATAAGTTTTAATCTTCGCGAAAAAGCCATAAGTACTAACTGGTAATGGTTTTAGGAAAAAAAAAAAATATATTGCGATGATAATAAAAGCCTTCCTCAGCGATCGAACTTTTCTTAACTCATAGAAAATAAATATTTTTTCAATTTCGAAACTGCTGTTTTGTTGATTACTAATTAAAGTTTACGATGGTATCTTTCTTTCTTCTAATTAATGCTTATTTTTGACGTACACGTGAGGAAGTTCGCGTGATTTCTCATCAAAAACAAATGAATGTTGGAATAACTTTTATCCATCAGTTACTAATGTCATACTTCAATTGTGTGTTTAATTCGTTAAGGAACATTTACATAACTTGCTAGCTTTTCGATTTGAACAAAAAAAAAAGAAGAAAAGAGGAAAATATGGGATATATAGGATAAAATAATTTCAAAATTTCTGAATAGTAGTTGTTTTTACCACATACTGAATATTATTTTTATCGACAATAATCTTTGTGCTCAAAATTTATTACTTCTTTTTGATTCATTTTTTCTGGCAACAACAACATTTATTGGTGCAAAAAAAAAAAGTATTCATTTAAGTAAGATCAATGACAATTGGACAAGATGGTTGTTGACATTCCTCTTATTCATCAAATAGACAGTTAATAAATTTCTAATGGGACATATATGTGTTCTCCTGTCGTCTTTATGTCCTTCATTTGAAACTTATACATTGTAATAACTTCTAATGCCTATTTTTCGGCGGTTATTTTTGTTCCGATTTTTTTTAATTTTAGTTTTTCATAGCAAATATATCTTCCTCAATTGTTAATTGCTGATTCTTTTCAAATAAAGCGGCAAATTTTTAAAAGCAGTAAGATCACACCACCATCGATTATCAAAATCCTGATTGGTTTAGCAAGGTTGTAACTATTACTATTAGCTTTTCATGAAATATTGAAATAAGAAACTGAACTGCTGAAACTGAAATCAGTAAATGGATTCGACATATTTTATTTTACATCCCTTGAGGAATGTCTAAGGCTATATAAATTACAATTTTCCTTCCAATGTAAGGTTCTTTCCCAGCTTTATTTAATTATTCAATATGCCATAAAGATTAGAAAACTTTGAATTGAATGACTGAACTTGAACAACTCTAGCAAGCTAATTTAGAATGGGAAGAAATGAGATAAATTTAGATAAAAATATTGTCTACTTGCTAAATATTGTTAGCTCTCGAAACAGTCCTCCTCCTACTCTTCGGTTTTCACTGTTTAATATAATTCATGTCCAAAGGCTAAATAAATCGATCGATCGATCTTTTTCAAGGAAACATAGGTCCATTGTGAAATAACTGAACATGAAGAATAGAAAAATATAAAAAAATCGGTCTTTTAAATTTCAATCTTTTTTCTAAACCAATTCTTCCTATCATTTATGAGGAAATGGTAGAGATAGGGAGATTTTTAAGGATATTTCTAACACTTCATCAATAGCCTTCGGTTTTTTTCTTTTTGTTAACCATACAAAATGTTCTTCATAAAATTGCAGAAGCGCAATAATCCATCAACATTTTATTATGTTGATATGAGGAATGAAATAGGCTGTTGAAGTATCATTCATACATCATCCATCATTGTTTATTTCAAATCTGTTTAGCTGAGCAAAAATTATTTACGACTCTTATCATTTCACTTCTTCACTTATATTTTTATTGCGAAGAATTATGGATTTCAATTAGAAATCTGTGAGAGGAAGAAAGAGAGAGAGAGAGACAGTATGATCTTCGGATAAATAGACTTGATGAAGTGTTTATTTGTTAAAAGTACAACAATAATACTAATATAATTTGTAATAGTAGCAAATCATAAAGTCGTTTTTTAAATTTAACTTAATTTGACAAAGATTTTTTGTGCATGAAATTTCGTGCTTGATTATTGCGCTTATTTTCAACACAACGTATCACAGTATGGATTTTATCTTGGAACAACCCTTTTGCATTTCATCTTCCAGTATAAAAAACGATCAGCCTGATGTATTTATTAAAATTATTAATTTTTTAATTGTAATAAATCCCTAGAGACAAGAAATAAGTTAGCAATGAAAATTTTGAAAACTCTCTTTTCATTTTTAAAAAATGCTTTAGAACGAAATGCACATTTTGACGACAGTTATGCTAATTATCCTTCAATCCAAATAATGATTGTTGTGATATATTGAGTGTATCATATCAAAATCCTTCCACTTTAAATTCTTTTTCCGCTGCAATCAATTTTCCAAAATGCTAAGATAGAAACTGTGGAATGCATATTCATTGCTTGGTCGTCAGGCCGGAAGAAAACAAGAAGCGGAAAGGACATTTCGTAGATAGCAATATTTCCTTATATCTGTCACTTTTTTTCTTTCCACATCTGCTCATCAGAAAGATTCATTCGAATGATTTGTTCCAATAAAAAATTGTTTATCATCATTTTACATTCTAAATTTCCATTTACAAATGGATTGAACTGCCTTACGATCATCGTAATATTCGTATTATCGGTCCAAGCATCTATCATTGCATAGTTTCCGGTGATAGCTATACCGAAGTTCTCTTTAATGTACTTTTCTTTCCACAAATCTTCAATTCATTCTTTCACAATTGCTGTTTTATGGTCTGCTATATCTGATATACAATTGCAGTAGTAAAGGATGCAGTCAATTTCATGCAGTTCTAATATAATTAATTTACCTGCACTTTTAACACATTATTTCCAATTTCATATCCGAAGACGATCATTCTTTCGATTTGTTTTTTTTTTTTTTTTTTTTTTTTTTTTTTTTTTTTTTTTTTTGTATGGGATCTGAAATTCATTGCTGGCAAATTTTGGAGCCATAAATTAGAAAATAGCAGTTTTTGAAACATTTCAAGCGAAAAGCTTAGAAATGAAACTCTCTAAAAGGGTAGATATTTTGTTGATTAAGAATCGGAAGTTTATATCATTCCATTTCTTGTGACGTGCTGCATATTTGCCCAGTAAATTAGGAGAAAAAAAATGACTGAATAAAAAGCAATTTATTTGTTTCCTTTCTCTCCTCTAATCTAAGTCTAAGCTATCACATCTTCTTGTTCTTGAAAACTTTAGAAGTTTGCTATCAATTCTCGTATACTCCTTCATCGTAAATAATAGATACTTTCATTTGATAGGTAACGTGAAATAAATGAATGAAGCTGAAAATTTACTGACCTAATTTCGGTAGTACATTTGCAATGTTTGCTGAAGTGTATTGACCCTTTCTCCAATGTTAGACTTTTCCTGCAGAATTTCTGAATTTCTTGAAGAAGAAAAACTTAATACAGATCGATTCATTTGTTTATATTAGCAAATGAAGGAGAAAAACAATTGACTTCACATGATTTGATCAAATCATATTAGAATCTTTAATGTTTTATTTGAATCTAAAAACGAAATCAAATATTTCAATCACGAGGATTACAATTAATATTTCCTTTGAAGTGAGTTCAGTTTTTTTTAGATTAAAAGTAAATAATATTTTAAATACTCTATAAAATTCTTTTTTTAGCTAAACCAATTTGCTACGTCACATTTTGTAAGATCGATCATTTCGAAAACTATTCATTTAACTAATCCCAGTGTTGCACCTTTTGATGTAAAATTAGTTAATGGTTGATAAATCACCCAGTGGTAATAATTGAGGCTAAAAGTTTTCCTAATGCAGATGGTTCAGTGAACAGCAAATAATTTAAGTTAAAAGAGATAATGGAAAGCACCAAAAATCCGGCAGAGAAAAAGCATTTTAAAAGGATTGTAGGCCAGGACAACTAAATTGTAAATCATTTTTCAACTATTCAATTTAGGATTGGGATATTTTGTAGTTTATAGCTAATCTGGATACTGAAATTTTCCTTAATATTCATACAATTTATCATTTTTGTGTGAAATTAATGTATTTACATTAGTTGTATAGACTAATTGATGAGAGAACTTTGATCTTAATCTCTTATAATCAAGTAGATTAAAATTGATCCAATGTCATTTCCGATTGATGATATATCAGTTGTTTGAGTTTCACTGTTCTTTTCAACCGTTTCTTTATTCTCATAATATTAAGGATTTCAATTCAATCATTACAGTATAGCATTTAATAAAGAGATAAAAATATTAGAAATGTTCTAATTAAGACAAAATAAATGAATTGCTTGAGTTCTTAAAATATGAAAATACCTGGGAATATAACCATTTAACTAATCAAACGTTTCCTACCGAATTATTCCCATTGAATTGAAAATTATAAAATATGATTATATGCTATGTAGGCACATGAAAAGTAAAAAAAATCCCCACTTACTGACGTCATACTTCTCATTCCTAAAAATGCAAAAACGTTTGGTGATGAATTGGAATAACAACCAATGCTAACAAGGAGATCGCAATATTTCTAAACTGCAATTAAAATTTATACATGCATATATGTATATATAATATATATGTTGAAAATCTTACCTTTTTTTTAAGATATTCATTGCTTTCATTTCGTTAATTTGCATTTTTTTATTTCGATCTTTTTTTTGATATTCAAATTGTTTTATGGCAATTTTGAATGAGCTGCGTATAGGAGGAAAAATAATTGCTTTACCATTCATTCCAAGTTCAATTTCTTAACAACAATGAATTTTAATTATAAGCATTCTTTGTTTGTTTAAAAGATGAAATTTTAACAATGTATAAGAATTTAAGATGGGATTTTTCTGGTAGCTTAACACAAAATTCTATAAAAGTGCAATGAAAATATGGGACCTCTTCAATTTCAGAACTTCGTATATCAGTTTATTTCATTGTGTGAAGAGAAATTAGATTCAAATGTGTGTTAGCTTAAAATTTAATACTAACATGGTGTAGATAGTGTAGGAAACTTTGAAATATTTTCATCTGCCCACTATTCTTGAATTCATATGATTTATGTGAAGATTATCCAGTATCATACAGTATTATTATTATTATTATTATTATTATTATTATTATTATTATTATTATTATTATTATTATTATTATTATTATTATTATTATTATTATTATTGTTATTATTATTATACGACACTAACCACAAAATTAACAGCAAACTACCTTGAATAAATCACCTAATAATTTAATTTACTTAAGCATTTTTAGCATTTATATAAGATTATAAGTTGGTTAGCTGTGAAGTAAAATGTTGCTTATTTGAAGGTTAGTGGCTATTCGACTCATGTCACTTTTATCAGTGGCTGTTTGTCCTTTTGATGGATTAAACTAAGTCAACTGAAGTGTCAAAAGAGAAGGCATTAACTCTTCTTTTATGTCTTTCAATTGTTTAATAAATAAAACAAATCGATTGTTACAAGCCGCTTAGTAATTAAATTGAAAAATGCGTAATAGCGATGTTCGTGAAGTTTTCAAACCTACGTACGTAAATAATCGACTGAATGTGACATTTCTAACAGTCATCCTTTTATTATTTAATTTTAGAATTAATTAATATTATAATTTCAGGCAGTTATACTTCTCAATGTCTGCTCCTAAATTAGTAATCGTAGCAGTATTGCTTGCTGTTAACCATTTTTGTTTCACTGATTCTAAACGACTACAGGGTAAGTCATTTTATTCTTTGCTTCATAATATGTTTTTATTGCTTTTAATACTGAAAGGGTAATAAGTTCTTCTCATTTTCGATCACCGATTGAGAAAAGTATTCTTTTCATGATGTCCTTTTAATCTATTTGACCTTTTTATCCTACTTCATGTTCAGATTTTTATTTTTTGGCTAAATTTATGCCAACATATTGAATGTTTGTTCATAAAATCTAATTTTCAAATGAATATATCATCAATCATTTGATGATATATTTAAAACAATCAGTGTAGTAATTATTTTCAGACAACGATTTTGCACGGCAATTTTTATTCCGAGGTGGCTTCGAACCATTGAGATATTATTTGAGTGTTAGAAATTCATTTTCTTTTTTGTATAAAATGTTGAAAAATATTTCAAAAATATCTTTTAAAACACTTCATTTCATACAATCTTTATTAGGTAAAAAAAAGTAATTGTAAAGCTTCCTTCGAAAGGTATTGCTGTGGTTTCTTTCAGGAAGAATTACTAAAATTTTATCAAATTCCTTCGGGAAAGAAACAATGATCTATTTTGCAAATTTTTTTAAAAATAATAAAAATAACATGGCGTCAACTTAGCTAACTTTTCAAATTTTAGCCAAGTGATGGCGCATATATTGCGAAGCGTGTACCAAGTGCAGCAGATATGATGATACGTTTCGGAAAACGTTTTGTGGCATATGATGTTCCGGCTGGCGATCTCAATGATGATTAAATGTTATATCTCTATCGTTGACTTCCAAAAATTTTGATTCGAAACTTTACTGATTGATCATATTATGCTTGTGTAACGAGTAACTTAAAAAAAATTGTATAAAATTCTATCACATTTACAGAATCTTGTTAAATTTTCAAAAAGTTGCTGAAAAAATTAGAGTTTCTTCAAAGTTTGAAAAGTACTCATCATGGAAAATTTCAACAGAGCATGTCCGATTTTAGAATTTCATTTGTTTCAGTAAGAAAGTGATACTGCGATTACGCTACTGATGTTGTTATTATTCGTATGACTAAATCTATGTTGCTTTATAAATTTGGTTTATGAATGAAAAACATAGGTAAATTGTTGTTTAAAATGAAAATAAACTGCAACGAACGTAATTGACTTGCAATTATCAGTCAATAAATTAAAGAATAAACTACAAATTTTAGACTACCTTTGAATGAAGGAAGATTTTTCTTAAAACATATTTTAAAAAGTTTAAGGGATGCAGCTTGAAATTTTTTTGTGTTTCAGTTTCAAAATTCCATTATTTGTAAATCGAAGATTGAATTGTAAATTTGATAGAGAATATATTTAAACACCAACTATTGATTGGTAATTGATTCTTGTGCACGAGATGAGAAGAACAACATGAGTAAATATTATTCAGCATCAAATATGGAAAACCAGATTTCAAGCTTATATTTGCTAATAAGAGCAACGAAAAATGAAGAGAAAAGGAGCTATTATTTTTGGTTATATTCTTAGCGACGATTTCTTGTTGTCATTATTGTTGTTGTTGATTTTGTTACATGAAAATGAGCATTAAGTTTATCGGAAACTGTGGTAATTAGTAATTAAATCCAAATTAAATTAAATTATTTTCTCAAACATATATATGTTAGACTATGCAAAAAATCCATAAATTTTTTCACGCATATACGATAGTTGCTTCCTGTTTAATCTAATTAACATGTGTTTTATAATAACTGCTAAATCTTTACGAAGATCGCATTTTAGTAACCATAAACAAATTACACATAACCTGCTTTTTCTCTAACAACCGAATTTTAGCCATCAATTTATTCCATTCAATTTTATTTCTCTTTCAAATGCAAGTTAATTTGGTTCTCCCTCCCAACAATCAAGTTTTACTATAATTTGCTATTCTCATATGAAAAATATATTTTAACTATGGATATATGTTGTTGTTTACAACAAAATTCCAGAACATCCGGGTTGCGGGGAGAATGAGAAAAAGGTAGGAGGACTTTTGGTGCATCACTTTAGGATTTCGCTTTTAAAATATTTCCATTACATATGTATTTATAATATCCAACCAATAGCTTGCATAATTCTGTAAATCTCTAACTTTGACTATTTAGAAAAAACTTGCTTAATTTAATTTGTCTCGAATGAAATCTCCCTTACATTTGTGATTTCCGAATTTTGTAATTTTTATTTGTTTTAAGCTTTTTCTTCAAATCTTAAAAGTTTTACTTGTGCTTTTTGTTGTTAATTTCATTGTTTACTGACAATGCTTAAATTCAAATTCAAAAGGAAGAAAAAAAGCAAAGAGACGTTTCAGTGAATTCTTTTTGGTAGAAAATGAAATTTTTGTTACAGGGAAAAAAATGAGAGTTTACTTTCTGAAAGTTCTCTTTTTTATCTTTCTTGCTTCAATCAACAATTCTTATCTTTCTGATAGTACTGCAAACAGTGTAATAATGAGAAATAAGAATTATTGATTTCTTATTTTCTCCAAATTTCGAGTGCTCTTTGATCGAATTTAACCATTAGCATTTTTGCCTATTTTTGCTCAATATTCACTTTGATATTTCATCGTTCTTCCCTTCTTTAAAAACTTTTCCACAAATTTTCTGTGGTTTTTTTGAAAAATGATAGGTAAATAAAACACAAAGGTCAAGCACTGCTAAAAGAATAAGGCGGCATATCGCAAAGCATATTATTCGCTTAACTCTCAACATTTGTTCAAATTTCCAAATATTCCGTATATGTCGGAAAACTCGATGGAAAAAGGAAAGTCTTCTTATATCTTCCGTTTTTCCTTTACCGCCTACGCACAGTTTTTATCGCGTATGTGTGCAATGAGCTTTACCATCATATGTAAATCATTGTAATGTAGTGATGTGTTTTTCTAAATGCTCCAGTCAAATCTTCTAATACGAAATACTGTTAATCCTGAACAGAAGACGAGAACAATCCGGATGTCTTGGCGAGTATCCTCCTCACCTTGCGGTGCAATACCGACAGTATTTACTGATCATTGGCGCTCATTAAATTGTTTGCCTTACGGAATCTTACGATTCAGAAACGAGGACTTTCTCAGCAGTCAAGTGGGTGAGGTGAAAAGAAATTTATATTTGCTAGAAACCTATTTAATCATGAAATATTCAACAAATTTCTGCTTGAATTAACATGACGGCTAACAGATAGGAGCGGATAATCAGTCACTTAAGCTCAATTTTAGATCGTTGTTAAAAAAAGAAAAAAAAACTTTTCATCATTTAGCTGTCAGAAGTTTGACAGTTCAGCCATTTGCGTACGTATTTCGTTATTTGACTGTATTTTAGATAATCGATGATGCAGAAAAATTTTCCGTTTCAATTGATGTGCGAAATTTCTCACCAAATGAAATAACGGTTTGTTTACATGAAATTATTAACGGAAAGTTTGATATTCTGGTAAAACAGGAAATATTTGAGCTATCTAAATAAACAAATTAGTTATTGATTTCTTCGTTTGATTTTCTCATAGACATTATGATACTTTCAAATTTTAACGAAGATTTAGGTAAATACCGAAGGTAACGAGCTCAGAATTGGCGCAGTGCATGTTGATAATATTGGCAGGGTAACGCAATTTTTTACATTCCAACAAATGAGAATAGAAAAAATTTGTAGTGAAGAAGTTGCAAATTTACGAACTGTAACAATTTTAGCTAATTAATTAGAATGGACAAAAGACTTTTCCGGAATTTTCAAGTATCAAAAAAATTAAATCATTTCAAGCTGTAAGATAGGTTGAAGTTATATTAACTACAAATTTTAAGAACAAGAAGAATTCTATTTTCCTTCGAAATTAACTTTTCAATTTTTCACTTGAAGAAACAATTTGAACGACGTTATGTGATACCGGATAACGTAATGACGGAATGCAACGAGGCCAAAATCAGTCCGGATGGAGTGCTCACTATTACCTTATTTAAAAAACATTTACCTTCGTGATTCAAATGTAAATATTTTGATGCCACTTTTGATAAGAACTCCTAATTACCATAACTATTACTTTGCAATAGCACTCTTATTGGTCGAATAATAAAATCATTAAGGCAGTTTTAAGGGATGAGCAAAATCAACCAAAAATTCGTCAAAGCCAAATGTAAGATCTAAGCAAACGATGTAAGATCTAAGCAAACGAAAAATCAACAAATATTCGTGAACTAAATGTAAATTAAAGGAATAATACCTGTGTATATTTTTATGACAAATTTCTTTTTAAACTGTATTGTGCCTCTTTCCATTGGATAAAAATTTTTCGTCAAAACAAAAAAATTTTCAATTTTAATGATTTATTATGAAAAAATCGCAGGATTCGATGTTTCCTTAATATGTTTTACAATTTTGTTTTTTTTTTTTTTTTTTACACATATAATTGTTGAATAAAATTTACGAAAAAATTTTAACAAACACATCAGATATTTGATTATAAGAGAAAGTTAATCTTTGGTTTTGTATGTGGCGCATTAATTCGACAAAATAAAGTTTGTCGAACTGATAAGGTTTAAAAAAGAAAAAAATAAATAAAATAACTGTGAGGGAATGCAAGCTGTCTAATAATGAGTTAATAGTTAAATTAATCAATAGAAGTAAGGTAAATAGAAGATGAAAGAAATCAGATGAATGAGACAATTTGGCCAGACTTTGATCATTCATGATTCATGGCTATATTAGAGCAATCACCCGTTGGCGAATTACTCCATCTCAATTTTACACATCCATCTTCGATATATCGCTGAAGTAAGATCAAAATTTAACGTCGAAATTTGATTTATGAGATTTAAAACAGAAATATATAGCCGATTATAGATCACCGATTATTTGACTATTTCTCTTCATTTTTCAAAAATCCATATGCTGTAGAAAGGGAGAGCAATACAGGGGGTTTAATGGACATGGGATAATAGTTCTGTTGTCAAGTGCTGCAACCTGACGATGTCATCATTGTAATCATCGTTATTTGGGGTCAATGTGCTTCCGCTACCACTTATCTATTCATCGTAGTTCTCTCAGTGTCAAGTCCAACAAAGCCAATATTTTCATATCTCTTTTATTCTCGGAGATTTGCATTCGCATGTAAGGTTAAATAACAACAAAAGTAATGGACATATGGGAATAAGCTTGGCCAATTTCGATAATTTGCTTCAATTTCATTGCATCTTCACTGATCCAGTAGGTGAGGATTAACAATCATGATGGATAGCGTTCTTGTATGATCTATTCTCTTAGTGCTAGCAAATTTTTACCAGTTCGAAATTTAAACATAATCGTGTTTTCAGATAAAATTTTAAATTTTGAGCATTTAAGATGAAAGGAAAGACAAAAGAATTGTTGAGCAGATCTAATCTGAAATTTTTAACTTTCCGAATTGTTCAATAATTTGAAATGTTCTTAAATTACTATCAATGTGGCCTAAATTATTTGTGGTTAACTTGATGATATTTAATACTGCCACCGCTAATTTCTTTCCTGATCATTCGACAGTGAAATGTAAGTTCTAGTTTAATAATTATTATATGTCTGTTTAATAATTCTTCAGTGCCTTATGTTATCCTTAATTTCCTTCAGATTAATGAAACGAATTCCTTCCATTATTTCATAAAGTTGTTGAGAATTAATCAATTTGAAATTTGCAAACAGATGATTGAGTATTATGAAATATGATTTGGACATTGTATCTCCAAATATGCTAACAGAAATGATTTTAGCTGCTAGCGCCATTTGTACAGAAGATGGAATTGCTGCAAGAATCGAATTCAACAGGTTCTTTGACGGTAAAATTTACTCTATTGAATATCCTCCAACCAATCCAGATTGCATCTATCATAACACAACTGATACGCCGACTCTTACAATCGAATTTGTCATACCTCTAAACAAATGTGGTACGAGAATATCCAGAAATACAAGAAATGTTATCATTTCAATGTTTATTAATTTCTTTAAGAAAAAAACTTTGAATAACCTTTTGAAATTATGACAACAGTTCACGGATTTTGATTCCATATTTCAACACAAATACCATAACTTCATTTTGAATTTTTGTAACTTCAGATAATTGATTTAATCGAAAATCTTATCTGCGTACAAATAAAGAAGGAGCCTCAAGCATCTGTTGATCATCGCTTTCTTTTTACTTGTCAATTAGCACCTCCGCCAGGTCATCCTTTAACACAAATTCAGGATAGTATAACTTCATCACCGGTATGTTTGCTTAACTCGTTCTATCCATGGTTATTTCAAATGTAATATGAGGTCAAATCAATGAAAAAATGAAAATTACCTTGATTTAAAAATTGATTTTTCTGAATTTTGAATTTTTCATGGGAGTGATATTCTGAGTGTTCCAAACCAATATTTCAAATAACATGCTTGAGAGAGATTTCAGCTTTTAATCAGCTTCAAATTGACCTTTTTAGATTTGAAGAATGGTAATTTATTTAACAAGGACAATTTAAGATAACGAAGCAAACGGAATTGTGGAACAGGACTCCAAAATACGGTCTTTCATCACAAGAAATAGAATCGGAATCCAGTCTTGAGAATAACTGGGGCAATTGGCCTATTGATTCAACTTTAACGTCCAGTGCGCCAATTTCTAACATTTACGTGCTTGGCAGTTCTAAGGAAAAATTTGAAAACTGGCCACTTGAATTATCGACAACTGAAGAAGCATTATCAGTTAATGGACCTTTAACCAATGCTACTAAAGCCACTAATATCAATATTGAATCTAGCGAAAATCAAAGTATTTCAATTAAAATTCCGGAAGAAATGAAATTTTGGCACCACGCAGTACTTTTCCCATCATTTTCAAACAAAACAACTCCGGAAATCAATACAAACATTTCGACAACGACAATAACAACAGCGGATACGGAAGTTAAAGTATCAAACACTAGAGTAAATTCGACTTCAAGATGGTTCGTATCTATGATTTCTTGCACAGAAAAAAATCTTGAAGGACGAGATTTTTGGAAAAGACAAAAGCGACTAATTGGCTTTTTGAAATAATTGAAAGGGAACAATAAAAAACTTATCAATTTTAGGACAAAACCACTGCAATCAGTTCGGATATTTGCTACTCAATTACCATCCCAAGAACCAATAACCGATACTGCAGTATACATGGAAATACGACATGCTGATGAAGTACCTTTCGGGAACACAATCAATCGTCCTGTTCAGATTGGTGAAAATATTTCATTGGTAATACGAAGCAGGTCACACAATTCAAGTACACTTTCAATCATAAATTCGAAATCATTTAATAAATTTCCAGAATGCTATCTTGCAATGTACCCGAAAGTCTCAACGAAATTAATCAATTCTTTCCATTAAAAAATTGTATAATTAGGAGAAATGAAGGAAGTTGTCGGCCGTCATTAGTCGTAAAATAGAGATATTTGAAATAGTGCTAAAAAGGTAAACTTTTCAGGGAGTGATACTTACAACTTATTTGTCCATTCCTGTTACGCCAGTGATGAGCAAGGCTTAGAAAAAATTATGCTTATTGATCGATTTGGGTATTTTTTTCAAAATTTCAATTTAGATATCTTATATAAAATCAATTCGCGGTGAAATCTTTTTAGAAAGTAACCTTTCACTATAAATCTAAGTTCAGATGCGCAGTGCAGCCTAAATTAACCGGACAAGTGATCCGAATGAAAAACGCTGGGCAAACCTATTATTATTTCCGAGTCAACGCCTTCAAATTTCCTGGACCTGATAATGTTTATTTCACATGTGCTGTTGATATCTCCCAGAATGGAAGTTTTCCGGTATTACTTTAATTTCGAAGGATAAAAGAATGGGGAGGTAAGATAAGTAGGTTAAAATATTGTGAGTATTTGGAATATATTATTAATTGGAAAGGATGAAAAGAATGGAATTATACACAAAACAGCTAAATGGTTCAGACGTACATGCAATACAGATGGAACTTCAAGGATGAAATCTTCGACTATTTTAAGTAAAATTAATTGCTCAATCAAGCACATCTCATTTTTTTCCTTTATTTAAAGCAAAACCCTCCTTTATAATTTTTATCCATACTAACATCGTTAGTTTTCCGACTTCCGTTTTCAGGAAAGATGTGGAATAAGGCAGAAAGAATCTCGTTGGCGACGCAGTTTTGATGGCGATAGAAGCCATATTGAACTATATAATAAAATGATAGTGTCAAACAGTGAAATAATTTGAAAATCAAAATCTGGAGGTAATTCTTTAAAACTTATGAAATCTTGACTTTCGGTTTATATCAAACATTCTATTGCTCATTTTAAAGAGTGAAAAACATGAATGAAGTACTGAATTTCCAGAAGGTTCATGCCGCATTGATATCCGGCTCGATTTACCGACCTAAATGCTATTCAGGTCTCATTACCATGCATCTTATTGCTTCATTGCGCAGATTAAGGAATTAAAGTAATTGATTTCACGTCTCACGTTCCTTAATTTATGACACTGTGGATTTCTTTGGTCAATTGGAATGATCTTCAAGATGTAAACATTTGTCAAAAATGAAATATTTTGTTTGATTTAGTTTAACTGTATAAGTATAATTTGCCGCAAATACATATTTCACTATCGTAATGAAGATTACATGAGATTGATTTAGACTGAGTTCAACTTTGGAAGTGCTAAGATGTGAACAGTAACAAATGTTTATTAATTGTTTTTGAGACTGTTCCATCTAATTATATTTGAAATTTTAC
>JABVXV010000515.1:0-31615 GCA_013365325.1 Dipetalonema caudispina | reverse complement strand
TAATATTTTCGTTGGAATCCTGGTTTAAATTCTTATTTTCCTCCTTCCTCCTCTGACTAATTGAACTTTTTTCTCATTCATATTAATATTCTTTTGATTCGTTATTCATCACATTTATTTTTCATTTTTTTTTTTTGCTTATTGAAGATTGATGGAAAACGAGTCGAATGGAATTCACAATCGGGATTGATATAAATATTTTATTTCAGCTTGTTTTCAGTTATTAATTTGATATTTGCTATATTTTTAATACTGAATATTTGTTATATCTTTGGTAGTTTTTTAGTTCAAAATGATTCATCTCAAAATTTTTTAAAGTATGACATTTACTCTTGAATTCCCGATTTTCAATAGTTCCACAAATAAACCCATCATCTAATACATTCCATCCGTCGACCTTTAAAACCATATCATCAACTTTCTCTCTAGTCGCAACTATGACAAATTCCTTCATATGACAATATCTTCATTTGTCTCATTCATTTTGACGCAAATATAGATAAACCAAATTCACATAAAATATCAACGGTTCATGCATAACATATCGAAATTTGAATAAATTCTCCTTTATTCGACAACATACGCCAAAAAAAAAAAATTGAACATCAGACTGATCTGACTACATAACTTCTAACGCAAATGATCAAATGCAGATCCGCATCCTGGATCTATGATTTCAGATATACAGTTAATCAGTAACAAGCATCAATTATAACGAGTAGGAGAAAGTTTAATGTTGATTGTAGGTGTCAGCAAAAATCTCATCCAACAACTTTCTCTTCCTTTTTTCAAAATGAAACTGTCACAGAAATAAGGATGATAATAAATGGATGATAATATAAAGTATTTTTAGGGATGGAAGAAACAGGTTAATAATGCAACATACAACCAACCGATGATAAAAATATGACATAAAACGAAAACATTGGAGAATGGAAATGAAAGTTTGCAGTTCTTATCAGTGAAACAGAATAATTTGATAATTTGATGTAAGTGAGAAAGTATTCAAAATGCAAGGTAAGTTTATAGAGCTATAAAGCATTAGTTGGAGATTTCAACAAAAAGACATTTCCAATTCGTTTCGCTTTGCCTTTTCAATTGAGAGAGTTTAATGAGCAAGTTCATTTTAGAAACCAAAATAGGGAATTGAACTGTACTTTTATTTGTAAATTAGGAGTTCAAATTTCAAATGTTCAGCTATTATAAATGAATTCGGCTGAAACGAAGAAACTATCGGAGGAAGATTCGATATCATGAAAACAATGTCCTATCATTTAAATAGAAGACAACTTTTAGTTACCGATAATGCGAGATATTCGTGCAAGTTGACAAAAATGCCAAACAAAGCTAATCTTGGAAATTTTAAATACAAAAAAAAGTTGAATTTTTCAATCGTTTCGATCATTTTTCGACATTCCTTCAGTTACTCTGCGGCGAACAATTCTTTCGTGATGTAGCTCTCTATCCTGAAACATATCACAATCACGCAGCATGTTAGTGAACAAATATGTTATTACTAAAATTATCGATGGGATTTTCATTTACAAAATAGTGCATCAGAATCATTTCAGATTTGAAAGATTTCCGTTCTTTGTCTATCCTTTAAATCCTGAAACAAGTAGTAGAGACTCATGATTGATACTGTTCTGTTAAGAATGCTCGTTAGGTTTTTTCTTCAAATTATGAAATTGTAGAAGAAAAAAGCTACAGCGATAGATTTTCCGAGGCGGTGTATTTTCATTAGAGGTTTTGATATCATTTTCTTCCGCCATGCAGCTCCTGGTTCTGAAAGGTGTATGCGTCCGCTTCGATCTATGTGTGGCGTAAAAGTAGAACTAAAAAACTGTTTTCGTAACTTCTCCATATTTTCCACCATTTCTTCGAGCCTCTGAAATTCAATCTATAAGTATGACAGTAAGAAAGTATGTGTATTTTAGACACGGTAACGCCTTATTTAAAATCGATCAGGCATACTTATATGATTATTTTCAATCGATCAGATATACTTTGATGCCTGTTTGCATTATATTAGAGTTATAAACGTGAAATGTCATGTCATATTTCAGTAAAAAATTCGAAGAAATATTTGCAGAAAAATACCATATATCCATCGCCAAGTTGGCTACATGCTTCCTTCAGTTTACATTTTTCTTCATCAAAATTTGACAAATCACTCCTCCATTGTAATCGAGTTTTCATTCGGTCGGAAAATGATTTCACCAGAGCTCTGTTATAATCCAATGCTTCTTCGATTTTGTGAAGATCACATTGTTTACGATCAATAAGAGCAACCATATCGGTCATATTTTCAACGCGCATCGTCAAACTAGCATCAACTCTCTGAAAAAAAAAAGAAAAAAAATACCGCACCCGATTCAATCCTTTTGAATAGACTAATTTCCGCTTAACACTTGTCCCACTTACCCTTACACAACTGATAAGTATGACATAACACAAAATGGACTATATTACGACGAAATATCATAAATTAATACTTTATTAGCATCTTCCAAATAATTTAGTACTGCCGAAATATTTGCAGAAAGTTCGTTTTTCTGTTTTTCCTTAAATTCTTCCAACACTGAGCGAATTTCTTTGCGAAATCTCCTTTTGAACGTCTGAAATAATCCGTATATACTTGATAGAGTCGACAAAATTATTCGCTTTAATCAACCTGCTGTATATTGTATTGTATAACAATTTTTCGTTGAATTCATTCATCTATATTTCTTTAACCTGAATATATTCAACAAACTTGCAGTAATTTTTCCTGTTTAATCTCACCCACTTCCATTTTCACTCGCTACATCACGACAACATTACTGAATAAGATTTCATTTTCAATGAAGGGAATGAGTTGACACAACTAAATTTGATAGGCATAAGAGAAAACGTAATAAATACCATCAAAGCTTGGGATTCTTGACTCTCGACCGATTCTTTCTTATCATTGCTTTTAGATAATTGTGATTGCTGGAAAAAATTTCAACACTATTATTCAATTTGTATTCTCAGTAAAAAATCTTTCAGGGAATTTTTATTTTTACTTGCAACTCTCAACAATCTTGCGCAAAATTGATGATAATCTTAGTAAAATCTTGCTCAAAATTGATAATAATCAATAACAAAACAAACAAATCTCACTGTCTTTTTTTTAATCATTACCTCCATAAGAACTTCAAGTCGTTTAGCCAATGAATGAAAACAAGGCCTATTTTGTAAAATTGTTTCGATTGTTGCTTCGAAATTATCAATAGCATATTGTATGTTTTTTTCACCCAGCCACATCAAATCCGATTTAATCGCTTCATTTTTAAACTTCCTCAATAATTCATGCAATTTTTTTTGCACTTGTTGACGAAATTCTTCTGATCCAATCGTTTGAAGTTCTCTACTTTCAAGAGCTTTCTCAGCCTTCTCAAGATAAGCATGAAGTTTGAAATTATCTTCGCATGTTTGTTTTAACATTAATTCAAGTTGTGCTGCCATAGATTCACTCGAATGATACAATTGTTTTTTCGCTATTTGATTCACTTCTACGGAACGTCTTACTTCATTCTTTTGCTCGTCGAACTGCTTCGCAGAATTGTTTCGCATTTCCTTAATTGATTAGTCGAATGCAACTTAGGTATATATTTAGGGAGTTTAACTTAAAATTAAAAATGAAGTTATGTTAAGCAGTATGGTGTATTAGAATCAAAAAATTTCATTCATCCACTTGTCGATAAACATTTCGAATTAAACTAAATTGCACTATGTTCTCATCATTCGTATTGATTCTACCCTTTCACTGTGCAGTTCATCGTATCTCCCGGAATTTTCGTATAAATCAAAATTTTCGTTAAGCTTACCTGAATGATAGATATGTATTTCAAATTTTCTTTTTCTACTTTTTCCGCTTCTTTTTCCAAAATACTAATTTTTTCATCGACTTTTAGTAGCTATAATTTGAATAAATGAATATCAATGAACTCTCAAAATCACAACAAACCATTTGCTACATCAATTCAGTAATATCACTTAACGAAGAAATGTTTACCTCAATGTTCAATCGTTCTTTTTCATTACAACTTTCTTCCAGTTCTTTTTGATAATGTTCCTTCTGAATAACCATATCATTTTGAAGATCATTAATTTGTCTTTCCAGTTGTTCCTGCAACAAACACTCTCAGTGTTGAATGAACAAACTCAACCTCTTCTTCTACTACCACTACTTTTAACCTGCGACAATTTTACCTGACACACATAATTAATCATTCTCACTAATGTTCTTTTCGATATTATTTGTTCCGAAAAAAAAAAAAAAGATGATTGCAGATAAGAAATGATCCAACTACTGTTATTCACTCAAACTTCTCTGCAAAATATTTCCAAATTTTGTGGTTCAATCGCCCTAGCTTATACTACCGACATTTTTTCCTAACTGTTAAATGTCAACCACAACTTACGTAAGAAGCCTTCCAACACTTTTCATCTGTAATTATTGTATTCAGACTTCTTTCGTCTTGAATCTGTAACAGCAGCTTAAAAAAGATAACGAAAGATTTACAAGTAATTTTTCACTGCTTACTTTTAGTGACAGTAAGTAGAAATGGTAAAAATGCAAAAAATGTTCTTAAAAATGTTCTCAACTTCCCTCCAAATTCCTTTTCTCAACATCAAATCACTAATTATGAATGGAAAAATCACTTAGCTGCACTTGTCATCTTACCTGTTTTAAGAGATTTTCAGCGGTATGCATTTTTGTATCCAAACTTGGCCTCAATTTCATTTCTAATTCTTTCATCTAAAAGACAACAGTGGAAGGGAATGTTGCGAATATGATAATGATGACGAAGGGAAAAATTCTTAGAAGATTGAACTATAACCTTTGCTGTAAGAATCTTTAGCTCATGCTCCACGACTTTGCAACTTTGACAATCTTTTTCTTTTCGAACGACAAATTCTGTATTTGCTGAAATTCAGAAGCTATGTTAGATTTAGATAACATAGCACTATCACAAAGTTAACCTCTAATAAATCAACTTAAGAAACATTCACCAAAAAATAGACTACACTGAATTATTTATGATCCGAAATAAGAAATCGAATACTTGATCATTTCATACGAATTTCGCCTACCTACCATCTGTTTGAAAAGCTTTTTTCCTTTCTTTTTTCGCTAAAGAACGATTTACATCGATCGCTTCCTTTGTTTCGTCCGAGAAATCTCTCCTATTACCCGAGAGATATCCTTCCATATCCTTTAATATTTTCCTTCACTACTTCAAGTTATATGTTATGATGGAGAAGCAACGCATTTGACAAGAAAAAAAATTCTCGTTCTAATAAAAGATACGGACCGTTCTTCCTTGTATCGGTATAACATTACGTGAACTACTCTGATCCATATAGATATCGCTTCGTCTAACTTGTGGTATTTTCATTGTTTCATAAAAATTCTAAAAAAAATTATCTCAACAGTTTGCTAATTTCAGAAATATTACTTAGAAAGATTAAAAAAAATAAAAAAAAATTGGCAATATTTTATTTTCTGCGATAATCGCTTATTTCAGGAACTCTTACTTCTTGTTCATCTGACTTTTCCGGTTTGTTGATCACGTTGTCATCACTCATGCTGGCCTCTACATTTTGGATATTACTCTTTCGAACAGAGAGGCTTCTATAATCCTGAAAAAATAAACATCTTATGAATGTTTCCGAGAATCGAATTTAATCTCAAATTAATATTTCAATATTGAACACTGACGAATTCGTGAATGAAACTTTTTGCAGAAAGCCATCAGTTGGAAAGCGTTCACGAAATTCCATGTAGCAACAAATCATCCAGAAGTGATCGACATTCAGATGAATTAGAATAACCAGTTACTGGACACTTCGGAATAGTTCAGTGAATTTTCATTCATGAATATATTCATTTCGAAGCATAACCGGTCAAGCAATTTTCCTTATGATATATGGGAAAAATGGGAAAAATTATTCGAAAAAATGAAGATATTGACCAAACAAAATCATCATTTAAAGCAACTAATATAACAATTGAAGATAAGCATAGACAAATAAGATATTCATGATAACAAAGATGATCATTAACCGTAAAAGTAGCCAGGATAAGTTAAGAAATCTTTTAAGGCTGATCATTCTTGATAATCAAGGATAACTTGTATGATATCTACACACGATTATCAAAATGATGAGCCAAGACTTTTTCTAAAGATACCAAAAGTAAAGTGTAACTGTCTGCAATATTTTCTACTTTACCTGCGCATTTCCAATATTAAGTGTCACTTCTGACAATACTGTTCCTGCTGTCCATTCATTTCGTCTTTTTATTCTCTGAAAATAATTGATAACTTGTTTCAAATTACTTCAAATTAAATAATAAATTCAAATAACTGTTTTGCTCATTTCGTTTCAACAATAAAAAATTGCATTACATAATAAACATATATTTCTGGTTATTAAAAGTATGTAAAAATAGTCTGAAGAGAAAAGTTTAACTTTTCTTGTGAAGAAATAGGTAAAAGTTGGAAAAAAAAATTACCTCTCCTGATGGTGATTCATGTGGCGATGTCGTATCGGTGCTACCAGCTTGCTTCATTTTCTTAAATTTTGCAAATATTTAATTAATGCTAAGAAAGTAACAATGAAATTCCGATAGTATGGTAATTTGATCCTTTGACTATTTAGCTATTGTAAAATAAAGCAATCTAATAGTTTTAGTATACGATGAATAAGCTATGGCTCTAATAAAATTGAATTTCAAACTATGCCAAAGCAAAATACCGATTAAACTGATAAGACTAGATATGACAAATTTATTTTTTGGAGAGCACGTGAAAATTGAAAGTAATTTCAACAAGGAAACAATGTGAAAATCTTAGCCTATCTCTTTTTTTTTAATTTACCAAAGAATTTAAATTAAATTCTTGAAGATTATATCACAAATTTAAAAAATACTGAATGTGATAGGAATAGGTAACATGTCACTGAAACTGGTTGTTTGGAAATAGTCAAAGAATTATGATTTAAATTAATTGAAAAATGAAAGACAGAAACTAAAATTCTGCCTGAGCTCTTGCACTAATTGTTTTTCAAATAAAATCGCACATTATAACAATATAAGAATTTCTATTTGAATTGAATGAAATTTTATGGGGAATAGAAGGAAGTTTGACGTGACGGTTGTCATTTACGCCACAAAGTATATCCAATAAATCTTCAAAGTTTAACAAATTCACAAGTAAATCTCATATTAATCCTGTCTGAAATGTGAATAATCCAATCATTCGCCTGCCATAGCCCAAAAATAGAAAATGAATGGACAATATGCAGGAATGGCGACAATGGCGCTTATTAATAGATATTTGCCAGGAAAATTTGCCAATGAGTACTAACTGAACTCTACAACAAAAGATCATTGTTAATCGTAATACATTGATCATATCAGATATTTTCTTGATCAAAAATGTGCAAATTTCTCAATTAATTCTCAATGATTTCCTCAGTATTGTTCAATTTTCATTGGTTGCTAAATTTCTCTATTACTATTATTGTTGGATTTTCTTTTTTTTTTTTTTTGTTTTGTCGTTGTCATTATTCGGCAATACGATACATTTGGATGGATATCAAGAAAGATGATTAAAGTATGGGTATTTCATATTACTACTTTCCTGAATCAGTGATTATTCGTGTCATTTGAATCTTTTGCGAAACATTTTGTCCACATCCTGAATGCTTCTAATACTCTTTCTGTAAACTTATTATTTAGAATTTTCTTGCACGCATTATTTATGCTTCATCACATATTCACAAATGCTATTCATCAAAGTACCGATAGTTAATTAACCAATTAACTAGCAGATAATTGACAAATATCATTGCTCGTAGTTTTTCCCAGAAATATCTTCCGATTGCAATTCCAAACTATATTCAATATGTTGACAATTTTACTCTGTAATAGATTGTATTAATTGCTTTATATAATGGGGATAGAATTAGCAAAAAAAATAAAAAAAAATTACGACGCTGATATTTTCGATACGAGTGGACTCATTAGCATGCTTGAAAAATTTGTTCCGTTTCCGGATCAATTTTCAACAACAAATCCACATCTCCACATCTGATAGATACTGAACATTCCTTTAATTTCAATTCTTTCTTGATTTAAGAAATACTTTATCATAGTGCTCAAAATTTTTATGATAAAAAATAATTCACATATTTCATCATCTGTGGATATCTGCCATTTTTTTTTTCTTGCTTAAAAGCACCACTTTCACAATTTCTATATCCAAAATTCAGCACAACCGATTTGTATTATTTCTATCTGATAGTTCTCCTATGGATGTGTTGTTTCATTGAATTCTTGCAAATATCGATATGTTGCAAAAAGTACAAAAGGTCATCTTCCTCATTAAATTGTGGTACTATTTTTTCTCAGCAAAATATTACACAAATAAATCTTTCCATACTTCACTCTATAATTTCAAATTTCAAAAAATTACGATTTTGATTAGCTTTTTTTTTTTCGGATGACTTAATATATGGATCAAATGAATTTATATGAATTTTCCAATTTAGAGATAAAGAAATGTAAAGATAAGATAAACCATTCGTCTTGTTCTACGTACATCCTAACCTTCAATTCCACTTAACAATAAAAAAGATTAATGTTGCAGTAAAAATAACAATTAAGGATGGTATATGGAGCTGATCATTTAATATATCTGAAAAGAAATATTGCTTGCGACAATTGCATCTTCATATCGCTTCAAGTAATAATAGTAAGGTGTATTGCAAGGGATGGATGATACAGTCTTATCGCCGTCGATTACAGATCATCAAGGAATCTAATTTTACGGTATCAGAAAGTAGAAGCTTACTTGAAAGACCATGTAGAAGTAGGGAAGTTTTGCTTATCCAAAAAAAAGGCAATATGTTGTAAAAAGTAATCTTCACATCATTTTTTACAAATATGATAGATATTTCGGTTCAGAAATAAGTAATTGACTAATTCAATCTTTTTTTTTTTGAATCAAGCCAAATTAGGCCAAATTCATGCAATACAAAGCGATGTCTTCAAAGCACAATAATGATCAAATCAAATGCTTTTGAAACACTTTGAAAGGAGAAAAATGACGACTTTTTATTGTTCCAATTCAGTCATGGCTCATTTTCATAGTTATAAGTTCGTTTTTGCTCATTTTGCAGCAGTATTAGCAGCTAAATCATTGCAAAATTCGATGAAATTATGTATTTTTAAATATAATTTTCACAACTATTTCATTTAAAATCAACCAGTTTGTTTTTGTTTGAAACAAGCAAAATGTTGTTGTACAATTTCTGTTTTTACCTGTTGTAATTTAAAATAATATTTGGCATAATAACGGTTTTAATTTTGTATTCAAATGTTTCTGTGGAAAGCATTTTTTTAATTTCTTTATCTTTCTGATTCCTTCCTCCTCATTCAAACTTTAATTTTATTGTAATCGTTGTAATTTTGCACCTTTTTCTTCGATCGGAAGTGGTAATGAATTAGGAAGTTGAATGAGCTTTATTGCTTGATATTTGCTTATTTGACTAACATTTTCCGTTTAAAGGAGATATATTATAAGCTTAAATCCGTTGGTCCTTTTTCAACATCTTTTGTCTCTCACATATAAAAAATGTAATCAATTAGAGTGAGAATCCGATTTCCATCTTTTTTCTTCGTCTTTGGAAGAAAAAAAAAAAAAAGTTGGATGACATGTCAAACAAAACGAGTTTCTTACCTGAACATTGTCATTGAATGATCATGTCATGTTGTCATGGTGTTCGTTGCACAGAACAGGAATGTTTATATTCACCAAGTCATTGGTCTGCATCCTCAAAATCACCAAATTTGGTCATTTTTAAAAAATTTCCATTCAGAATGCTATTCAGATAGACCATTTTTCTTTTTTTTCACCATACTTTCCTCTTTTTAGGTTATCGAAACATTCATCACCAATATGCGGTCCTGTTATCATGATAACTTGCGAACAATCCCATTACAGGAAGCTATTCCATACGGAGGTTTAAGTTACTCTTCCCTATTCATGTATTCAAAATTATAATTTCATTCATCATCTAACATCAGTTATTGTAAACAATTTAACTGACATCCAGTTCGTTAATGCTTTTCAGGTTTCCTGTTTTCTGTCACATAACCAAATAAGCCATCAAAATTTTCTTAATTCCCTCACTAATACTTTCATATTTCCAGATGGCAAACAATTAATTGATATTTGGGGCAATGAATTTGAGAGCGCTTCAGCAATGGTACTATTTCATGGAGGTTACTGGCAGGTAAAATAATTTATTATTTTAATTTTAACTTTCACTCAATCGTTCAAACTTGATTTAATAATTTTGTTAAAAAAAGACATGGATTGGAAAAAAAAAAACTTTTGGTAAAAGAATTTTGATTGCTGAGATGTATTTTAAGTATTTACACTTTTTGAAGAGATACATTAATATTTGAAACTTTTAATGGAAAAATTTTGTAATTATTACTAATATAATTACTGCATTAATCTTTAGTAATGAAAGTAGAATATTTTTTCATTTGATAGCATCATGTTTAATTTACTCATTCCAGTAATTAATAATACAGTCTTTTTTTTTTCGGTTCAATTTTATATTTTCTAGGAAGGAGATCGAAAATTATTTACGAGTCCAGTAAAAATGCTTGTTGATGACGATCATACAGTGGCTTGTGTTGGATATGACTTTGCTACTACGATTTGTTTGAATGATGTGATTGAACAGGCGACAAACGCTCTCCATGTAAGTATGATTTATGATTTTTGTTCAGAGAAGTTAAATGAGATATGTGAAATTTAGTTACATCGAATTATTGAACTCTATGGACATCGTTATTTCAGGATATCTAGAATCTTTGGTGGAGCAACCAACAAAATTTACATTTAGCATGTGTAATTTGTCACAAATTCATTCTTTACGTGTATTTTAACTTAGTGCTACCCTTCGCGGAAATCATCAATAATCACCAAAAATTATCAGAAAATTGCTAGAAAGTAGCACAACGGATGGAATTTGTATAAGTTACTGGAAATTATGGCTGAAAATCGGAAATTTTAGAATGGAGGTTGGAGTAAATAGGATCACCTTTACTCGAATTTGACCTTTTTTTTCTTTGTTGTTAAAAAGTGTATGAAGGAGGAACAATCTTCGGAAATGTAAAAAAAAAAGAAGGATTAATTAGGAAACAATTAGTATTTATGCTTAGCACTTGAGCTGATGTTTTGGTTTATCTTTTTCGTACAGTTTTTAGCAAAACGTTGGCCTCGGAAGACGTTATCCGTGGGAGGACATAGCGCTGGGGCGCATTTAGTCATTTCTGGTAAGTTAATTATCTTCTTTTTAAATTACTTCTTTCATCTTTAATTTTAAATAACGTATGGTAAATTAAAATCCTATTCAAACAAGTTATTTCATTGATTTATCTTTTTATCTTAGAAAATGACATAGTTGCTGATCGGATATGGTAATTAATCATTTTCATTCATTTGTCTAAATTTCACTCGTTTTTTTTTTTTTCAAATTCTTCAAGTGAGTACTATTGAAGCATTGAAACGTACAGAGGATGCGTATCGATACGAAAAAATTGTACTCTTCTCCGGTATCTATGATCTTCATCCTTTATTGAATACCTATATTGGGGAAGCAATCAAGTAAGGTTTGTACCTAATATTAAAGTTTGATGGTAAATTCACAGATAACTAATTAACCTTACAATAAGGAATAGATGCTAATATTATGGGAATGATTAGATAATGCTGCAGTTGAAATTTCGAAAATTCTTTTTCACAAGAAGAAATTAAAATATTATTTTCGATCAACCAATTTTCTTAAATTTATTTCTTTTTTTCTTTTTTAAAAAAAAAAAAAAAATATTCATCACTTTTATTTCACTGATAATACTCATTATCTTTTAGTTTCATATGAGATATTTCAAGCTGATCAAAGTGTATTTATCACAATTAAATTTTAGTTTAAGCTTAGCTGAAGCTGAAACTCATAGTATAGTTAGTTTGGATGAAATTTCGGCGGAATTGCTGGTTGTTGTTGGTGCTGTGGAATCACCGAAGTTCAAAGAGCAAAGTCAGCAGATTGTGGAGAGTTATGTGGGAAAACATCATACGATGAATATATCAGATTGTTACAAAGTAAAGTATTGTTGTTGTTGTTATTGTTTTAAAAGAACAAAATATTCCTCGGAAGAGTAAATTACTGAATCATCAATATCATAATAGATAATCTTGTTGCTTATCAGTATCAATTTCCTGATAGTAACTAACTTTCATCTCAATTACATCCAAATAAAACAAATATTCAGCTTTTCAGGTCATTCCAGACGAAGATCACTTCACTTTGATTACTAATTTGGCTGATAAAAACTCAACGATAGCCAAAGAATTGCTCCGTTTTATGCAACGAAAAAAAACTTCCCAAAATGTCTACTTCTGACTGATCATAATTCATCCAGTTATCGTAGTATACATATTAAATCAAATATATTCCTAAACAGGATAAGATCAGTGATCTTTAAAAGTGAATTAACCAAAAATGGGAACATCTTCCATGTTATTAGTTTTTTGTTTTTTTTTTTTTTGTTTTCTTTTTTTTTCGTCTTAACAATTCCCTTAATAAATGTGCCATATGTGATTCGTACCAGCTGTTACAGTTACAGTTATTTGATGGTTCGAAGATAAGATATAAATGAAAGATATAAAGGAAGCAATCATTGTTTTTTCATATTCTGAAATCGAAGAGTGAATAGCCAAGAAGATCGGTTGTTAGCGCATTTCTATTGGCGCATTCTATCTTCCATATTATGACTGAGAACGATTCATTAGTTGCAGGAAGATTTTTTATATGGATTGATGCTATTACATTAGCTAGGTTGTTTAAAGCTTCCTCTCATTAATGAATGCTACAATATTCGAATGATATTATATATCTTTTCTGGCGCTAACGGAACCAATAGCACATCAATGAAATGATAAACAATCCTACATGATACATATGTGATCGATGAAGCAACTTTTCTGTTACTTTATAGGATTATTCTAAATTTGGTTACATTCAATATATTCATCATTATGTTATCTCAGTGCTGCAGGAAAGTATCAACGAAAATAGATCATGTAAGTTCCATCCATAAACTAAAACAGTACGGAAAAAGGATGAATGAAAGGAAGATATCAAAAATATTGAATGCAATAAAGTACAAACTATCACCTATTCAATTGAAAAATTAATGTTAACAAATTTTGAGATTTCATTATCAACGATGAAAGCTGAACGAACAGAAAAGACGCAATCTTCAACAGAGAATGTATCAACGAAACAGGAGGAGGAAGATTCATTTGCAAAACAAACACCAATAAAACGTTTAGCAAAACGAAGTACTGAGGTAAGTTAGCGTATTCTCGAACAATCGAAAAAGATGAAATTCATCGATTCAATGTGGAAAAATTTCCAACAATGAGGAAAAATGAGAGATAATAGTTGATTAATGTTAAAAATGATACATTAAAGTAAATTGGTAAAAAATTATTTTGAAAACGATCATATTAGGCTTATCAAGAAGGAATGTTACATCTCTTTTAAGACACTTATGTATGTCTCCACATTTAGATGCGCAAATCTCGCCCTATTATCAAGAATGCGCAAATGTTCTGCATAAATTCAAATTACAGATTCGATTAAAAGCACCAGTAGACAGAGAACGAGAAGATTATAAAACATTCACAGGAATTAAACTACCAATGAGTGAAGCAATGAGTGATGCTGATCTCGAGAAATGATCAAAATATAATGATACATATTTCCCTCAAATATTCTTGTTTTCAATCATATCATTGGAAAAAAAAAAGAGTATCATTAAATGAGTAATTCATCTTCTTACTTATCACTCATTTTTATATTTGTGAAGAATTATGGCTATTTCATATATACCAAAAATTTTGCAACAAAATCCTTTGGGAAAATGATGAAGAGAGAAATGGAAAATGGGAAAAGTTAAGGTTAAACTATCAATTTATCAGCAAAAGAAAATTTATCGATAACATTGCAACATATTAAATGATTAAACTATTATCTTATCTTAAATATTTACAATGTTATGTTTAACAAAAACATTATTTGTACACTTTAATCTGTTTATTTATCGCTCTTTTTTTCTTTTTTCTTTTAATTTTAATTAATCCTACTCATAATATATGAAATTTATGATGTAATTAAAACCCTTTAAAGATATTCATTGGGAGGTAAAATCTTATTTAACAATATCACATTGCAATTTCTTCATAACGATATTTTCTGAACATTGATAGGAAGGGCGGTGTTTGTGTGAGATGAGACGTATTCTTTGCATGGGATCAACTTGGGCCGCATTTTTTAGCAATGAGTTTAATGTATGCTTGGCGGTGGAGATGCGGTTGCGCAAATGGCTATTTTGAGATTGGATGCGGGGGGGGAGGGGGAAGTTGCGGGATGAGGAAAAAAGATGGGTTGAGTATTGGTGAGGTTAAAGTTCAACTTGATTTTGATGTTTTGTTACGACAAATGAACATTTCAGGTTAACAGGAATGTTATGGAATCAGGTAAATTAGAGGGAAATAGGATAGTTAGAATGGATTGATGGAATTGCCTTATGATGGCTCATATTTCCTGTTATCATTAGATAGATTATATGGATGATTTGATAAATTTAACTAATATTACTTCTATGATTTAATACTTTACAGTATGAGGTAGATTAATAGGTGTTGTGTTGTCATATTTAAATAATTGAAATATACGTTTCAGCAAATATGCAACGTGTTTGATAGTTGGGAAATTAATCGGACGATCGATTATTGTTGTAGATTTGTGAAACACAATACAAAAAGGATTCAAGCTGTTCGCCGGAGCCACTTCTACTTTTCGCGAGAGCCGTTTGCTCGCCAATAACATGCTGAAGTCCCGCAAAAAGGACAAAGACGGCAAAGTATGCATCCTGTAACAGTTATGAATGGTCGATAATATTTGCAAAAAAGGATTTGAATAATTTTTTTCAACTTTTGCTTCTAGTTTATGTGTCTAATGCAATAGTTTATTAACACGATGAGCTTATAGGTAATAATAAATTTTCGTCCTATCTCAGGAGAATACGACTAGAACGACTGCTCTAAAAATTATATGGTTATTAATGGTGTATTTTGAGAAATTTAAATTTTACCAGAAAAATTTAGTTGCCAGTAGCTTCAGATGCTATTTAATGACATGGTTACCTCAAAGATACCTTTCGGGAAATAATTGGTAAACTTTCTGCTTTCTGGGATCTCTGAATGATCGTAGTGACATTATTATCGAAGTAAACAGTCTTTCTCAATTGCTGCATAAATCTTTCCCATTTGTGTCTTTGCATTATTTCACTATACATAAAAGTTGACGTCGAGTAGTTCATTTAAAATTTTCATCACATTTATGGTTTGTTCTTTCTGCAGAACGATAAGGAAGAGAGAAAACAAGAAAAAGTACGAAAGGAGAATAAAGAAGAGAGTAACAAAAAGGAGGAGAAGCAAACAAGTGCTAACAACCATATGAACGGGATGGCAACAACAGCACCAGCATCAATTCCCCAAATCAAGGCGGAGGATGTAACTGATGAAACAGTTCCTGCTGATGCTCCACCTCCAACATCTCTCAAAAAGGTAACCTTTATGCATGTTAACAGTATGATAGTTTTCTAGTAGTAGGAGGCATTGATGAGGATGACCAAAGGGTTTAGTCAAAATTGGTTATAATGAAAAATACAAGCATATTTATGGTGTGGCAATTGAACAGAAAAGCCAATGAGCTTTTATATTCATAAAGCCACTTTCGTTCTTCAGATGTCAATCTTACATGTTCATTCTTCCATCTCTTAATGAATATTACAAATACATTTCTTTATGATGTGTAATTTGCAGCAAGCACTTGCGGGCGGACCGGCATTAGCGAGACGTGATCGGAGACAAAGTAGTTCCTTATTTTTGATATCCACTAATCGAGAACTTGTGAAACTGCCGAATATAAAAGGTTCGTTTATCAGTAATGTCAATTGTTTAATGAAGTTTGATGTAGTCTGAGGTGTTACGCTGACACTTCCCATGTCGATATGTTAGTTTGCTCGACAAAAAAGTCGTAAGAAAAGTATCCATATAAATAGTGATAGGTTGCGTAATTTTAGATGCCGAACCTACTGCTCGAGAGGAGCTGTTTATCCAGAAATTACGCCAGTGTTCGGTCGTTTTTGATTTTGCTGTTGACCCATTGTCGGACTTGAAATATAAAGAAGTTTGTTCCGTATTTTGTATGATAAGATTTTTTAAAAAAATACATATTTTCTTTTAAAGATTGAAAATGACCCGTATCTTTATAATGATTGTTTATTTTTGCATATTATCAATTGATGCAGGTGAAGCGAACGACGTTGAACGAACTGACAGATTATATTTTGAGTTGTCAAAATGTCATTACTGAAGCGATATATCCGGAAGTTATTAGCATGGTGAATTTTACATTCAATATACTGTGCACTTTTTTCAATGCCAATGTTTTTCTTATCCATGAATCATCAAAACTCATAAAGAGTGTTTTTTTCCGGTTTTCGGTTACTGATAGCTCCCTCATAAAACTTCATTATCTATGCTTCTCTTCTTCCATCGATTAAATCGAAATTTTTGAAGCTTTTTCTTGATACAAGATGTAAATTTTCTTCTGACAAAATACATGATTCCACCGCTGTTTTCATATTCCTATGAAGTCATAGATTTTGGACAGCTAGTTCTTCAGTGCCATAGATTAAATGCTTGTTCAAGAAGTGTTCACAAAAATCTAAATTTTACTTAGCCCAATTAATGTTGATTTCAGCTCAGCTCTAATCTTTTCCGCGTTTTGTCTCCACCGTCAAATCCAACGGGTGCCGAATTTGATCCAGATGAGGATGAACCCACATTAGAAGCTGCCTGGCCCCATTTACAGGTTTACTATAGAAATTTGAAGCAGTTTTTACAACTATTGAGTGAAGGTTGTAGAATATTAAAGAAAGATTTCCAGATTTTTTGGACAGTATTATATAGTTCAATTCAATTTATCTGTAGAATTAGTCGGCTTTATGATAAAAGTGCTCACATTCTTGGAAGATGTGAGCAAAAAAGTAGTATTTCAGGCACTCAACCCAATCCCTCCGAAGAAAATTGAGATTGGGATTAGTTGGAATGAAATAATTACGTATTCCAAATCAAAGAACAGTTGTTCCTTGAACTAGGAACAAGAACAAAAAATTTCATTGATTTGGTCATTAATATTCAAAAGGGATACGAAAGGACTTTTTCCCTCCGTAATATTACTAGGACCATTATGAACAATTGCGAATTAAATGCTTGTAATGAGAATAAATTGTCTGAAGTTCTTCGTAAGTTGTTTAGGTTCCTAATTGCAGCTGGTGTATGAATTTTTCTTGCGTTTCCTGGAGTCAACAGATTTTCAACCGGGTATCGCAAAACGTTATATTGACCAGAAATTCGTTTTAAAGGTATAAACTTATATTGTTAGGTAGACATTGCTAGTGTGGATAATATCAGCAGGGAAATTATTCCATTATGTTTAATGTATTGGTTTTGTTTCTTGTTTAGGATACTAAATTAGTAACTAGGCTCTAATTGCGCAGTTTCCAATTTCAGATAATCTTGTAAATCTTGCATATATCTCCAGCCTTTTCCAAAATAAACTACACCGTTTGTGTTTCAGCTTATCGAATTGTCGGACAGCGAAGATCCAAGGGAACGTGATTTCCTAAAGACGACACTTCATCGAATCTATGGCAAATTTCTGGGCCTTAGGGCTTACATGAGAAAGCATATAAATAATATATTCTATACATTCATTTATGAAACCGAAAGACATAATGGTATTGCTGAGCTTTTGGAAATACTTGGCAGTATCATCAACGGATTCGCATTACCGCTGAAAGAGGAACATAAAACATTTCTTCTTCGTGTTCTCATTCCGCTCCACAAAGTATTACTGCTTTGTCTATTAAAGTGAACTGTCATTATTATATCTTCTAACACATTTATCCTAGAACGTTTACTGTTCTATTTTCCTACTCTCAGAAATATTTCCTGATCTGATATTCAGTATGTAATGGTGGCTTTGGAAAGATAATGCTGAAAAGCTTTGCTCTTTTTATTCTTTGTGATAAGCACTATTTAAACATCAAACAGTTAATCCTTGTAATATTGTTCTTCATTTATATGTTTTTATTGTTTCAGGTAAAATCTCTCTCTGTATATCATCCACAGTTAGCATATTGTGTGGTTCAATTTCTGGAAAAAGATCCTACTCTTACTGAACCAGTTATCTTATCTCTGCTCAAATTTTGGCCTAAAGTTCATAGTCCAAAAGAGGTTTGTAATTTGGTAGACAATATAAAATATAAACCCATATGAAAGATTAAAAGATTTAGGTTTTTTTTTTCTTTAAAAAAATACAAATACTCTCTTCTTTTCGGTACCAAAGAGTAACAATTAGTATTCATTTTGTAGGTAATGTTTTTAAATGAGTTTGAAGAGATCTTGGATGTCATTGAGCCAGCTGAATTTCAAAAGGTGATGGTACCGCTTTTCCAGCAACTGGCAAGATGTGTATCTTCGCCACATTTCCAGGTCAATGCAACTTTTATTTCTTATGAAGAACGGAGAGCGGATTGAGATTGTCTGATCACAGGAAAATCTGCGTGTGTAGTAGTAGAAGAGAAAGGCAGATTTTAATGATTCTTTGTTGGTTGTAAGAAAGGCATTATGCTTCGGATTGTAATTTTTGCTTTAGGTAGCCGAAAGAGCGCTTTATTATTGGAACAATGAGTATATCATGTCGCTAATCAGTGACAACGCTGTTGTAATCTTACCCATCATGTTTCCTGCGCTCTATCGTAATTCAAAAAACCACTGGAATAAGTGAGCCAGTTTTGTGACTTTTTATATGAAAAGGTTACATTGTTTTTTTATTCTCCAGGTTTGAACTTACAAGCGAAGCGATCAATCAGAAATAAAATAATTTTTTTGGTAAAATCCTATCCATTATATGCATAATTGTATATATCTATTGCAGAACAATTCATGGGCTTATTTATAATGCCCTCAAGTTATTTATGGAAATTAATCAGAGGCTTTTCGATGAATGCTCTCAAAATTTTAATCGTGAACGCGAAGATGAAAACACTAAATTGAAGGAAAAATTATCGAAATGGGAAATGATCGAAAGAAAAGCTCGCCAAAATCCTCAGGTCTGATAAATACACTCATATTCATTAGATTAAGCAATTAACCCCCTTTTTATCGAAAAACACTTGTAATTAGTATTTGATTTAAGAGATTCTCCATATCTTGGCATTATTTTTCCATACTGTGTAAGTTTATTTAATGAGAACTGTATGCATTTCAGTTCTCGGAAGTTAGCCAACAGTTACAAAACACGTGTAGTTCATTAGCACAGCTTTCGATTAATGAAAATGCAGGGATTGAACCAGTGGATCCAACTAAAATCAAGCAGCAAGCAGCGCGATATGTACGTATGTTGCATGTAAATTGATTTTGTTCTTTTAAAGAATTTGTTCGTTTCTTATAAAGAGAAATTGCTTTACCTTCAGGCGGTAGACTATGTCCAGGAACGCCCAGTAGTACGTCGAAAGAGCGAATTGCCGCATGATCCAAATACTGATCGAGCGTTGGATGAGCATCGGCGACATGAACCTTATTTATCTACTGTACCGCACGAGTAGACCCAAAGTGTGTACTTGCATAGGCAAACTTATTTAGAATGGGTTTTTCCTGAGCTGGAGAAGACTAAGAACAACAAAGGCTTATAAGCTATCACCAAGATTACTTGAGTGTTCGAAGATATTCTCGATGTTTTTGAAATGTAACCATACGATTGTTATAACTATCCTCTTTTGTTCTATCAGTTCCAGTTCGTTATCCACCAGCTGCTAGCATGTCAAGGCAAGAAGATTTCTGCATGTCCTTGTTCTCCGCCAGACTAATAAGTCTGCATAATGTGTATATCGTGGTAAGTTTCCGTAGCATTCTAGACATTCCTTTCGGTCTTTGGATCGTTGTTGAAATGCTTCTCTTTCCTCTTTTATACTATTATGCCAAACTCGACCCTCGAAGTTCAAAAAATTCCCAGTTTGCCTTCCTCCTTGAAAACATGCACTTTTTTAGTTCCCAATCTTCATTCTTTGTATAGTTTCTACGCATCCCATTTATGCACACGTTCTAGCCTCATATCAGCAGAATAGTATGTAATTTCTATTAAGAAATTACATACTTCTTCGTCGGTGCATATTCTCTTTTATCTTCAATAAAAAACAAGTTTTACAACAATATCTTATGTTGCTGTTGGTAAAAACATATGGGATACAGGAATCGCTAACGTTTTCCGATGTTAATGTATGTTGTTCACCATAAAGCTGGTTTATGATGGGACAAATTTCTTGTGATAGCGGCCGCTCTGTATTGTTTGCTAAGTCAGTAATGGATTCAACAAGGCATGCATGCTAAGTATTGTGCGTTCGAAAGATTACATTGTTAAGAAGTAGGTTTATCAGATTCTCTGGTAATATTTAATTACTGTTCAAGCTTTCATGCACTAATTGTCTGAAGTATTCTTCCCTAATTAAGTGTTAGTGCCACAATGTTTTGTCCATTGTTGTCGTTGTTGAAATTTGTTGTTATTACTATTATTATTATTATTATTAATACCATTATTATTATTGTTTTCGAGACGTTCAGCATTTCTTTCTTGATAAGGACGGAGTTCTCAGACGTTTTCTAGATCTGTGATTTCTTTTCTTCAGACCATCATATGCAGAAGTTGAACACTCAACGCCTACGCCACTTCATCTTCAATTAGCAGTAAAGTTCTTATGGCTTTTTCTGTAAATCTTATAAATCTGCATTTTTCGCTATTTTTTATTTAAAATTTCGTTGTTTAATAGTTGCGTATCGCATGTAATAAGTCGCCCAGATACTTCAGCAAATCTCGGTTCAAATTTTGAAGCTTTTTAAGTCTTGCTTCAAATATAGTGTAGGACTGTGGGACCTATTCATATTTAAGTTAAGAATAATTCTATAATGGATTGTAAGTTAAATGAGGTTCCTTAGTTCAAAATAACTTTTCAAAACTCAAATTAACCGGTTTAGTTACCTGAACATATGCAGCGAAGAAGTATTGACAGGATGAAAAAATCTTTTAGCAAATGCAAAAGTTGACACTTTAAAATACTGTAACGATAAGGTTGTTGTGAGTAATTTGTATAAATGTGGAAAAGATTAGGCGAGGTTAGGTTAGATGTCACATGAAGTCACTGTCATGTAAAGCATATTTTCCTTGTATATTTCTATAAGGTTTTTTATTTTTTCGTTCAGTTCTACAGTATACTAAATATTTAATAAATTAGTTACATTTCTTATTCTGTATTATTACGTTGTTCGGTTATCACAATTGAAGAAAAAAATGCATTGACTTGTTCTGCAGAGTTATAGACTGATAAGCGGTGTAGATTTTGTTGATAAGCTTCATTGAAACTACTTAACTTGCAAAATTTATCGTTTTATAAAGACTTTCTTGCTGTTTTATTCTTTTCAATGCTATCGCAGGAAGCATAAAATATGAATTAACCACAAATGATCATCGTTTGACAGTATTTAAACTAGAACGAAAGAATTAATTTTGCTTTTTGTGCACTGCATTTTTAATAGTATTTTAATTATTTTTAACGATATCCCTCACTAAAACGCTCCGATTTCTGAGAGTTATCAGTGGAGGAGTTATTGTTCTCACCAATCTTATACTGTAACATAATCAAAGAATTAGAAGCTATTCTTTCTTTCAATTTAAATAATTCTTGAGATGGAATAATTCTTATATCAATATCAAGTGATAAGGTGATCATGAACCGTAAAGTAGGATACACTAGGATACTTGAGAAATAATCGATCTCATCTCTATCACAATATAAATCGACTCTTATATTATATACATATGTTCATATGAATTTTTAGTAGCACAATATATACAAAAAAAAAAAAAAGTTTACAATCAGTGTAGTAGTACGTATCAATAACTTAATAATTTGTTTGATCGATTAAGCAAAAGTGATAGAGGTATATTCAACATGTTTACATATAAAACATGTATGTTAATCCTAATTTATACGATTGGAAATTATAATGCATTACATGCTTTGAATTATCTTATCCTATCAATTTATAATTGTGATAAGGTTTGATAGTTTCAAATAGATGAAATCTTTCAATAATTTACAAACAACTGTTTTGAAATTGATTGAAATTATTGTTGTACCAGTTGTTGACAATGTTAATTTCTTCAAAATTTCAAGAAAGGACTATTATAGACAAATGAATTCAACAATTAAAACAGTAAATTGAGCATTTTGTTGTAGAAGAAAAAAACTGACTGATTGCAGTGATATGAAGAGGAATATCACCAAGTAGATTATATTCTCAGTCAAAATTCTTCATCCTATTTCGATCACAAATTGACTGATTGATAAATTCCCAATTAGATGAATTTCTTCAAGTTCATATCATTTGTTTGAGCAAGTTCATGCATTAATTTGTATCTACACATCGTTATCCATTTTATTTCATATCAATTGTTCCATTTCTACGGTTAGATAATTTTTCGAATTTGCTAATCCATTCCTGAGATGTGATTTTGATGTATCATTTCTGCTGGATAATTCTCTGCTTAGCGTACTGCAATAGTATCAACAATGGTTACCAGATATTTCTATACCAAATGATAATAAATATTTATTTCACATTAATATAAGCTTAATAAAATTTCATATTAATATAGCACTAATTAATAATTATCATTACCTTTACTATACCCATTCCAAAAAAAAAAAAAAAAAAAATGACATTAATCTTTTCAGATTGTGGAAGTAAATTTTGACAGATAATTTATCCAACAAATTAATTAACTTTTAATTGATCTTTCGATTGCAAATATCAATGGAAAAAGTGAGCTATTTTGGTTACATTTGAGAAAAGTGAAATATTTCACCAAGCGGAATTATACGTATGAATGGAGCGAAATGTGCATGATTTGCGATTCATTGAATTATTCCGTGAAGTGGTTGTACCAAAAAGATTAAATGAAACACTGAAACGAGGCATTTGTGATTTCTTCCTTTTTGTTAGCCAAAAGAATAGAAGTGGATTCCAAATGACCGTTGACATTGCTATAACATGTGCTACTAATGGCCAAAAGAATGGTTGTTCCAGAAGAAATTGTGGCTCCAATTCTAAAACTTACAGAAGATCATCATCCCTTTATTTCTAATCTTTTGCTCAAAATCTAAATCTCTCAAATAACATTTTTCTTATTTGAATGAAAGAAGATCGAATTACAAGCAATATTTTAGTGATGAATTAAAAGAATAAAAATGCAATTATCAGATTTATTTTCATTTTAAAACTGTTTAACTTTTCTCAAAATTTTCTTATTTTGCATGCTAAAGAGCTAAAGAGGAAAAATTAAAAACTTACTAAAATCTTTGAGTACATTAACAACAGTAAGAGGAAGCCAACATCCGATAAATGCAATTACCATACCAATAAGTATATAATTGACCTATAAATAATATATTTTGAGAAGGGTCAATTTCAAATCTTTCTATTTTCCTTTCAAAATTTGAAACTCCAATCAATCTATAAAATATCATTGGTGATTTGTAGATTGCTCAAAGTTTAACATTACTTTTCCTAAATACATGTAAATAAATCGTCTTTAGCTAAATTAAATTTATTTCTTTGGCGTAAAATTTCATTCCAACAAATTTCAGATGAAATTACAACAAATATTAATATTTTCTTCAAACTTTGTTGCTAGACAATAATGAGTGAAAATTCTCAATAGAACAAATGTTGCAACAAAGACAAAAGTACAGAGCAGTAAAACGAATAAATATGTTGATGCTAAATGCTGCAAATACCACATCATTATTTTATTTTTAATGATTATTGAATTACTCATCTTGTAATACCATTGATACCTCGAGCTAAGATTGCTTCGGTAATTTGTATACACAATTTGTGTCTCTAATTTATCTCTAATTTTTCTAATCTTATTCAATGTTTCAAACAAAATTTAAATTTGTTTTACTCACTCGTTTCCTTCGATTTGTTGCTTCTTCACGTTGAGCAATTGATAAACTTTTGCTGAATTGTACATTTTGAATAATCATATCCCTGGCCACTTTCGCTAATATTCGTGTATAGCAATATGTTATAATTGTTAACGGAATAACAAACTAAAAAATTTTTATTTATATTTCAATATAATTTAGAAAAAGCTTATTGATAATAATAACAAAAACGATTTCATTTCTATGTGATCAATTTTTAACATAAAAAGAAATACTACCATACTATTGATTAGATCAATTGGTTCAAATGAATATCCCATATTAGTGATATAAATTTAACCCATACAAATTTACCTGTAATAAAACAACAGCTGATCCATAGAGACGTCGAGGTGTTTCACCGTTCCAATTAATTTCATCACAAAAAAGGCCACAAAATGGTGCGGTACTATTTGATACGTAATATGCACCATCAACAAGCTCATAACTCATAAGATATGGTATATTGATCATAGTACTGACAACCCAAACAAAACCAGTAACTAGGCTTGCTTGACTTATCGATACAGGTGCCCGAATTGGTCCCATAATATGCACAAATTTATCAATTGCTATAGCCGTTAAACTCCAACTAGAATTGTAAAAATAACAATTAATCTTATCTTAATTGTTGTAATTTGATAATGAGACAAAAAAAAAAAAAAAAAAAAAAGCTCTGATCCGGTATGAAAAAATATAATCATCCGGCTTTTTTTTTTTTTTTCTTACATTATACTTCAAATCAGGTACATTTTCACGATTTCCTCGCTACAAATAAAATACTTAAGCATCTTTATCTTTATCAAAGCTTAGAAATAATTGGATATCAGTTTATCACCCATATCACTTTATCAATATTTTCCAATAGATAACTTTTACTTATCTATTTTCTTATCACTTTTAATTGTTCTCGTCCGAAATAT
Organism: Dipetalonema caudispina; assembly: GCA_013365325.1. Classification (NCBI taxonomy): domain Eukaryota; kingdom Metazoa; phylum Nematoda; class Chromadorea; order Rhabditida; family Onchocercidae; genus Dipetalonema; species Dipetalonema caudispina. The sequence goes on along the minus strand of JABVXV010000515.1, from coordinate 6,397 downwards.
TACCTATTTTACAAGCTTAAATTTATCATTTTTAAGTGTCAGATTAAAATAAACAAAAAACAGCAAGTATAATTGAAAAAGGGAAAGAAAAAGGTAAAATTTATTTACCTGGTTACAAAAACGGAGCATGAATTGGAAAGTGGCATTAAACGACACATTAAAGCTCCAAAAGTCCAATTTTTTGTTAATGCATACCACGGTGTTACAGGTATAGCAGTAACACAAAGTAATAAATCGGTAATGATTAAATTGAGCAAAAAAATATTTCGAGCTGAACGAAGCCGTCGATTTTTCACAAATGCAATTAGTACACTACCATTACCAATAATACCAATAAACATTAGAAGACCATAAAGTAAGGAGAAGAATACTTCAATAGTTAACCATCTGTAAGAATTTTTCATTTTTTTACTTTTTTTTTTTTTTTTTCTACTTTTTTGAAGAAAAAAATTTTCTTTTTTTTTTTGAGAAAAAAAAAAGGAAAATAATAAATAGTAATGTTTTAGATAATGAAGAAGATTTAGAAAGAAAGAAGTTAAATAAAGAGAAGAATAGATGAAAGTTTTGTTTGAATTTGGAAAAAAATACTGTTTATTAATTGGAAATTAAATGTAAATTTGTCATAGGTAATTGTTTACCTTACCCAAAGAGTATTTAAACTGAGATATAAATAAGTAATAAAGAGGAAAATAGAAAATCTATAAAAAAAAATCAAGTAGAATTTGGATTTATTATAGATATTACATTTTTTTTTCTTTTTTTTTTTTCTGGAAATTATCACAATTAAAAGTTACGCTTGCCGTTCACACAGAAGAATGTTGAAATGTAACTTTCAGTGTTTTTGCATTTCAATTTGATTAGCTTAATATTAAAGCTAATCAACCTTTAAGATAAAAAATTCATTTAATAGATCACTAGTTCATCATCCATATATCATATCAATTATATAACACAATTCATGTAATATCATATTTCCATTGTGTTTCTGTTTGCAACAAAAAAGTTTCACTAATTTTGATTGAAAAAAAAAAAAAGAAACATTTTAGTTTCAATGTAATTGCCAGATGTTATTTAGATGATAGAAATCCTTGTAATTCAATACTGCTTATCTGATTACAAATAATCAGTTATCGTTTATCGTGAAGTACATTAACATCAGGTCGAAATTTTGCAACAATACTTCAGTCAGACAAACTAAATCCCAAAAATTTTTCTTTTTTTTTCTTTTTTTTTGCAAAATAACATGAAAAAAAGAAAACGAGAAAGAAATTTGCAAATTTCTATTCCAGTTAAATCACCCATTTTTCATTTTTTCTTTTTTATCTCGTTATCTTTAATATGGAATTGAATGATGTGTTTCAATGATGATATTGACACTTATTTTTGTCATATGAAATGTTTAAATAAAAAAAAAAAATGATTAATTATCTTGTCAAATTTTTTCTTTCAATCATCTATCACTAAAATGATTGATATTTTAACTGAAATGATAATTCTTATTATAAATTCATATAATCCAATTAATTTAGTAAATACTTTCAGAAGTACACATAATAATTTGCAATACAAATATGTCAAATATGAGGTGAATACGGGAGAAAAAAAAAAAAACACTCCAGAAAATTATTTTCTGAATAATCGGTTAATGCAATTTCTATCAGATATTCAGGAAATTTAAAGTATTAGTGCCATTACTTAAACTATCAAAAAATGCAAAAGTGAAAAATACAACGATTAGATTAAACCATATCCAATCGTTTAATTTGTGATGATTTTATAAAATGAAATTTACAATTTTTTACCATCATTTTGATCTTTATCATCTAATATATGCAAACTTTTCAGAACTGAATGTTTTGAAGCAATGTGAGCGATTCTTCACACAATACCTTCATCATGGACAACTAACTCTTAACCCCAACTGACCCTTACATGTTTATTAAATTCCTTCCATTGTTATGGATGGTTAATTTTATTTCCTTCATTAAGCGTATCAACAAAAATTCTTTATTGCCTTAATTATATGATATTAATTGTTAACATATGAAATAAATCATAACATATCACAAATTATTAGATTTTTTGATATTCATCAGAAAATGTGTTGTCAGATTTTAGTGTTTGATAGTGCTTTAACATACTGTTAATTAGTTATTAATTAATTTTGCTACATGAAATAACTCTTCGTTTCTCCCATCAATACTTCTTAAAATCATTGATAAAAATGAATAAATCAGTAGTCATCACATGAAAACAAAACTTTCATATTAATACTTTCTCTTCCGATGAGAAAAAAAAAAAAGAACTATAAAAATTAATTGTGGCAATCGTACAAGGAAGATAATAAGCATTTATAGTGAGCGATCTTTTGAAGTTCAAAAAAAAATCTTTTTCAAACTTTTTACAAAGAAATAATTAAGATTGATAAAATTCCAAAGCAAAAGGTTGGTTATCAAATTGGTAGTAAACAGATTTTACACGGCATAACTATTTAACGATCACTTTAAACGGCTTTATAAGAAGTATTAATATCATCATAAAGAATTCGAAAAAATTGTTTAATGAATTTTGCATTACCATTTCAATTAACGAAAGATAGATAATCAATGTACTTGACTAAATTCCTGATTTGTTGTGACATAGACTAAAGCTAACTGATTTTATCATTAATGTCATATTGATAAATGTAATCTTTTGATATTTGTAATGGTCTAAACCATTATCTGGTCTAGCTTATCCATCGGTTAAACAAATTAATCAATGGATGATTTCATTTAAAAATGCTTTGTGTAAATGTCAAAGAGTAATATTATTCGTAGAAATTTAATTATTTTTAAAAATTAATAAAAGATTTGCAGTTACGAATCTGAAATGATTGAAATTCGAAGTGTATTTCCATAAGAAAAGATATTGCCTTATCTTTTAATCTGGCTTTTCCTTTTTTAATGCTAAATATTGTTTCATGTTAAAATTTGATACAAATTAATGTCAACGCATTTAACTCTTAATAGCGCTGAAATTCCAACAGATTGGAATGAATGCTGATGATGCCATTTCCTGACCAAAGCTAAAACTTTCATATGGCATTTTGTGATTAAACACAAAAATTTGCAAAGAAAGCAAAAAATTCCACAAATATTTTCAACAAATTTTTGCATCAATCAATATTGTTTGTTGAATTTGATGAAAATTTGACATATCGGAAAGTATACATTGTTGTTTTAATATTGCATATTATTTCAGATATTCGTTCATTTGAAAGAATTATTTCTGCACTTACTCATTTTTTCCATTTCTTGAAATTATCAGAAATTGTAATTGAATAAAATCCGAAGAAATAATTTATTGTACTATCAGATATGTGTTGTATCATTTCATCAGATATGATAATAATCATATAACAGTTGCTTTATACACCATCATTTACTTGGCCTAGTTAAAATATCAGAATTATCCACCATCGAAATTATTTAATATTTTACCCACTAATTTCATTCGACAAATAATTGATGCTATTAATTAGCACTTTTCTTATACTTTTGAAACATAAAAGAGCGTTTTTTCTGATAAAAATTAATTCAAAAATATTGAACTTTTTCCATCTTATAAAAAAATTTGAATAGAGAGGGAAAAAGGGAGGGGGAGGGGAAAAAAAAAAAAGGAAAGAAAAGGACAATATAATCAACTTGTAGGATAGATGTTTGAATAATTATATCAGTAAACAAGCCTTAGTGCACCAATTGTTACTTCCTATTTTCTTCCTCATCCTTCAGTATTTAAATTATTTTCACGATCTTATAACACTCTCAAAAGTGTTGAAGTATATTTAAGCATTCAATAAAGTTAAGTACTTTTAAAATATATTACAATATTAATTGATAAAACAAACTTATATATTTGACAAGTTAAAATGTCCTATATATTCGTTTCCTTATCAACAAATTTAGTCATATTTCATTTATCGAAATTCTTCAAAATACTCTCTTCTTTTCACTAAATGATACCATTCAAAAATTAATTTGAAAAAGAAAGAAAACAGAGAATTTTCCTAAAAATTGCTTTAATAAATAATGTTATTCAAAAAAAAAAAAAAAAAAAAAATTAGGCCAAATATTAAGATACTTTTTTTTTTTTTTTTTTTAAACCAATTCAGGCCTGTATTTTAGAGTTTTTCTTTTAAAATGTTTTATGTGAGAGAAACAATTCCAGTTAACGGATGTATCTAAAAAAAAAAATCTCATCCAATATTTGTTGAGTCCTAATGCTTTTCAAGTATGCTATACGGAAAAATCTTTGCTAGTAGAAAATCGAAATTAGCCATTCCATTGACGTCAGTGCTCAATTCTAACATATTCCATTTTATGAGTTAAATCTCTTACTTCCTATGCTACTTTTAAATATAAATCATTTGAAAAATTTAAAATATTGAAGAAAAAAAAAAAAAAAGAAAAAAGAAACTATAAAAAATGAGGATAAAAAGAGCTTAAAAATAACTACCATAATTTTAAACTCTAACTTTTTTTGGTATTTGTTAAATTTAAATTAGCCTAGATTAAACTAATTTTTAGTTAGCATAAATCATTTTAAACTTAGGTAGTTCTAACATTTTCGTTTGCTGAGGAAATTTTTGAGAATAATTTTGATAGACTTATCAGTTTTCCTTATTTCAATCACAGGAATAAATGTAAAATTGAATTTTGCCAAAATTTATCGCTATTTTTCTCTTTTTTTTTTTTTTTTTTTTTTGGTCAATGTCGACAACTTTCAATAAGCAATTTAAATATTTGCTATGGTTGATATAGCATTACTTTAATCCATCTGATCGCCAATTATATGAAATTCTCAATTTTTTTTTTTCCCATAAATACTACGATTTAGATGTCCGATTGGAATAAAATAGAACAAATGTTGCAACAAAGACAAAAGTACAGAGTAGTAAAACGAATAAATATGTTGATACTAAATGCTGCAAATACCATATCATTATTTTATTTTTAATGATTACTGAATTACTCACCTTGTAATATCATTGATACCTCGAGCTAAGATTGCTTCGGTAATTTGCACACAGTTTGTGTCATCGTCCATGCGCAATTGTCGCAACTTGTTATAACTTTAATCAATGAATCATATGATTATTCGTCAACAACTATCAATACTCCAACAAGTAATAAATCGATATCACAGCCAAAATACAGCATAATAATAGAATGGTATACTTAGCTAAATTAATAGTTGTAGTTTGTAATTGTAATAGTAATAATAATTTTTGAAGTTAATTGATAGTGATAATGATGATGATGATGATGATGATGATGATAATGATCACTATCAGTTGATAGTGGAAACTGATAGCAATGATGATAGTGGTTGTGATAGTAGTGGTATGGCAACAATTGCAATATCGATAAAGGCGGAGTTAATTTGATGTGCAAGAGAAATGATTCCGGAAAAAAAAAAAAAGAAACCGTGATGAGAAAAGGATGAAAGAAAAAAGAAAAAAAAAAAAAAGAAAGATTTAAAAAGAAATGATTTTTAGCTATAATAAAGCATTAATCGTTATGAATCAGAAAGATGATAGTTTTCATGCTGAAATAATCGGAAAATTTTCCTTGGTCATCAACATATTTCATTCACATTTTATCATTTTTCGTCTTTCTATCAATACTCCTCCTCAAAACTTTTTAATTTCGAATGCAATCTTACAATATTTAATTGATCCAATCATCAAAATTTGCAACAACTAACGATCATGAGAAAAAGATATTTAACAATATAATATTTTCAAACGTCATGAATACATAGCATGGGTAATTCCCGTCAATTCAGTTATGTTTGAGGTAAAAGTTTAGAAAAACTTTAGTTGAACATGAATTATATTTCAAAGCAAAATTTATCCTACACATCCTCCATCCAAAATATACTGAATGGATATCCAAATAAAGCAGTATTATTATTCTCAAAGGATTTGTTATTTAGTAGGAATTTATGAGTCAGCTTAGAGGTTAAAAGTTATATAATATCTTAATAAAATAAAGATTATATAGCTGATCGAAAACCGTAATATAACTTTCCATAACTAGTAGGAAATAGGAAAAACAAGAGGAAATCGAATTTATTACTACACACTTTCTAACGATGCTTTTAACTTCTCTGATCCGAGCAACTGACATTGTGAAATTCTAAACTGTTTTTAGTAAAGATTTTTACAAGGAAAATGATAGGGAAGGTATATTTTGAGTGTTTACTTAATTCTCCCACTAATAATAATAATAGTAATAGTAATAATAATAATAATGATAATAATAATAATAATAATAATAATAATAATAATAATAATAATAATAATAATAATAATAATAATAATAATAATAATAATAATAATAATAATAATAAT
>JABVXV010000514.1:0-31629 GCA_013365325.1 Dipetalonema caudispina | reverse complement strand
ATTATTATTATTATTATTATTATTATTATTATTATTATTATTATTATTATTATTATTATTATTATTATTATTATTATTATTATTATTATTATTATTATTATTATTATTATTATTATCACTAATTCTTCTTTGTTCAGTCGTTATAATCAATGATATTTTTGGAATTATTTAATTCGAATTAATTTGTCCTTCCTTTTTTTTTAAATAAAATTTTTACAATTTGCTAATTATAACAGTAATAATAAGCAAAATTTTGTTTTTGATTTCAATTATAAAAGTTCAATTTAATATTTCAAAAAAAAAAGGATAAAAGAAAAAAATTATAATAAAACAACAATTGTTCCCTTGAAAAGTCTTTGTGTTTGATGAATGAAAAATGTATATGGAAAGGTTATGTATCAACTTATGATACCTGAAAGAATAATAATCAAGCAATGATACATACCTGCAGGTGTATACTACCTATATCTCTTTCAAATATACCGCTTGATAGATGCGACAATAAAGAAAAAAAAAGGAAAAAATAAATAAAAAAAAAAAAAATAAAAAGGAAAGAGTAAATCGGATAGGAGTCATCATTTTTACAATGCTTCCACGAATAAATCCATAAATTTCGGCACTATGATAATATCGTCAATACAAAAATGAAATTATTTTCTCAAATTTCAGTTTTTTATTCCTTTGTTCTTTCTCTTTCTTTCTCTACTTTTCTTTGTTTTTTTTTTTTTTTTTCTTCTCTCTGAAGAAGAATTAATTAAGTGTATATATTGAAAGTTTAAAAAATCAAAAAAATTTATAAACAAATCAAATTTGGAAACAAAAAGAAAAAAAAGCTATGAAATTTGACTGTAAAATTTAAAAGTTAAATTTAATTGTAAGTTTAGTAAATAAAAAAAAAAGTTTACCAATGTTTTTATTAGAGAATTATATGAAATGATATGCTGGCATGTATATTCAATATAATCGTATACGTCGAATATGTACGTATTATATGCATTCGTACAATACAGTTTTCACGTGTTCAAATGACAGGGTCGTACGTGTCTCCATGCAAAAGTGTTTGTAAGTGTCTTCATGCGTACTTGTATATGTCTGTTAAAAGGTTAGTAAACTTTTACGTGTTTATACGTGTCTATATAAAAGAAGTCGTAAGTGTGAAAAATTTTGCACGTCAAAAAAAAGGGTATAATAAAAGCAAAAAAATTTCACCACAAACCATATCTCTCAGTTATATTATCAATAGATAATTTGATTTGGTACTATCACTTTTCCTTAATGCTTTATCATTTTTAGGATATTTTGATAAAATTCAATTTTTTAATTTTCATTTTAATTTTGAACTTTATTACTTATTAATGTTTAAAATTTTATCCTTCCCTTTTCATTTTTTTTTCCTCGTCAATTTTTAACAAATAATTTTATTTATTCTTTTTCTTAATCCCTTTTTTTCTTTTTTTTCCTTTTATTTTTTTAAAAATCTTTTCTGTAAAAATTTTTTTTTTATTCCTGCTAAAAAAAAAAAAAAAAAAAAAAAAAGGAGGAAAAGAGAAAGCTCATTGATCACTTATAATTGATAAATTTTATAGAGCTTAGATGAAATAGTGAAAGTGAAGAAATATAAACAATGTTATAATTATAGTGTAGCTTATTCTTGTGGTAAGTAAAAATGAAAAGAGAAAAAGAAAATAATTATTCAGATTTTACATATATCCATCCAAATATCATTTTACATTTCTGATAGATTGCAACGGAATCGACAAGAAAGGAGAAAAACCGGAAAAGGGTATAGGATAGGAAAGGGTGAACAAACAAGCAAAAGGATGAAGAACAATTGTATCCGTTTTGTTAGAGGACAAACCGGAAGTTTCTTATTGATCATTTAGCCTAGATAGGCTTTATTTTAACTACATTTATAAGTTTTACTTTTATATTTATTTTTGGACGTGAAAAAAAAGAAAAAAAAAAAGAAGTGAAGTGTTAAAATTTATGTTCAAAAATGTTTATTTTTACTTCTTATAAAATTGCCACAAAAAAAAAAAGTGAATGTAACAATTTTTTTTTTTTTTGCCAAATCTTTAAATTTTTCATTTAAAATTTGTTACAAGTTTGTGTTAAATTTTTCTGCAAACTGTTTTTTGCTAATAGAATGAAATATTATTAAAGAATTTTTGACTTATTCGTTTTGTCTCCTATTTTTGTTGATACTTTTAACAATTTTGATCTTAAAAAAGTCTTTTAATACGAACAAAAAAAAAAAATCCCAAAATTCATAATGAAATAGAGCGAAAGCAAATAATTTTAAAGAGGAAATTTTATTTAGCTATGAACTTAGCATGTTAAACTTAAGCTAATCTTTCTAAGTTATGATTTTGTCAAAAAGAAGTGTCGTGGCTTTAAAAATTTGTGATTGATTTCAAAAATTTCTGCTAAGATAAAATTTCAAAAAAAAAAAAGGATAATATAATTAAATGAATAAATAAGATTTCAGAAAAAAATTAAGCCAAATTTGACAAACTTAAATTGATAAATCAAAGGTCACCTCTATCATAAAAAATTTGCCGCATAAAAGGTTAAAGGTAAAAAAAAAGGATGATGAGGAGTAAGAAACCAAATAAACAAGCAATTTGTTCCCAAAATTACTGTAATTAAAATTGCTGACATATTATTTCACATAATTATTAATCTGATTGAATGATAAGATCGAATAAATCACTTAACAACCATTTAGACTCTATTAAAGCATAATACCATTTAATTGAATATTTACCGAACTCATTAACACTTCTTTGTAAGAAAATTTTCTGATTACGGTATCTTTATATAATTAACATTCCTTTAGCATTATTTTTGCATAGCTAAAATTTTGATTATAGCAACTTTTAATTTTAAATTTTAACTACAAACTTTTCTCATATATCAAATATGAATTTAAGTTTAAATTTCATTTTTTTTTTTCAAAAATCTTTTTAATATTAAATAAATAAGTATAGAATATTAAAATACTTATTTGGCACTTATTTGTCACTACTTGTGTTGCACTTCTTCATTTATTAAATTGTAAGTTTGTGATATCTTTTATATTCTTCTTGATTTCACATGAAAATTTCAACCTTTAACTTTTCATTTTATATCACAAACAACTCATGTATCCATTAATTATTATTAATTAACTTGAAGATTTTTTTTGTACCATTTTTACATTCACCTAAATCATACGATTTGTTTAACATATGTACTCATCAATTTTATGTTTGAAAATTTTTCGAAAAGATTGTTTAAATAAAAGTAACTACCCTCAATAACCAAACTTTATGATCGGGTCTATATGAGTTCATTGAAGGTTATTTGGAAGTTATTTCAAAATAAAAAGAAAAAAAGTAATTCATTCTATTGTCCTCTTCCCTTCCTTCATCTTCTTTCCTTCCTCTCTCTCTCTCTCTCTCTCTCTCTCTCTCCCATCCTTCCTTCACTCCATTCATTTACTATTTAGTGGATGGTTAAGGGTAACATATAGCGGTTAAAGGTAGGATGGTACTCACATAAAAATAGCTCATAAAATAGATTTTAGGTAGTAAAGAAAGAGGTTATGACCTCTTTTCTATGGTATTATCTTCATCGTTTTCAGTCCATTTTATTCATTTCACACATTCAATCGAAAAACGATTCGAAATCATTCAATCAACAAATAAAGCATAAAAAAAAAAAAAAAAAAAAAAAAAAAAAAAAAAAAAAAAAAGGAAAAAAAAGAGAAAGGAAAAAAAAAGAAACCAAATGGACATGAAAATAGTATATGTCATAAAAATGATTGTTTTCTTTTTCTTTTTTTTTTTTTTTTTATAAAATTTGAATTTTGTCACATTTTTTTTTTTTTTTTTTGACAATTCATTATGACATTTCAAGCATATGATATAAGACATATGGTCAATGAACATTATTTTTGATAGATTCATCAATATGATGTTGCTCACCTGTCACATAATTTTAACCACAGAGATGAAAAGAAAAAAAAAAAAAAAAATTTATAAATTGGATTTGTTTCTTTTTTTTCTTCGTTCTTTTTTTGCTTGAAAAAGGTTTCGTTAGTCTTTAGGGATTTATAATAAGGGTATTTTAATTAGTGGTTCTAATTAAAATATTTTATAATAAAAGAAAAATTTTACAATGAAAAATATTTCCTCCTAATTATTGTAATTTTATCATACAATTAATATACGGTAAAGAATGTCAATAATAAACAATGAAATTATTATGATAATATTGTTTATCATTTTTTATTTAATTATTTTAATTCATTTTATTGTTATTGAAAAAAATTTCCCTTCCTCTCCCTTACATCCTTTTATCCCTCTTTCCATTTAATCTTTGCATTTTCTCCTTCTAATAATTCTTTTTTTTTTTTTTTTTTTTGAAAAAATGACATTGAAAAAATTTGACATTGAAAAAAAATTTCTTTTTTTCTACCGTAAAATTATTGATATAATTTATTAATCATCCATCAGTTTCATTGTAGAAAATTCAGATCGGTAAAGATTTGAGTAATGAAGCATATTTTTAATTAATTGCAGGTAGACAATATATAATAACGGGTAAGCATACATTAGATAAATATATTGTTGCAATGCATGCATTATTTGCACTTGAAATGCATGCATGCGAATGTAATAATATGCATGCATACAACAGAATGGTTGTATGTTTTTTGAACAATAATTAATTATTGTAAAATTAAGAGGTTTAATTTTAAAATTAATTGAAAAAGCAACATAAAAAAAATCCTTTCTATACTTTTAAAATGCTACTTATCAACAGTAATATGATAAAATTTATAATTACAAATTGCATTAAAATGATATTTACGGCAATTTCTTCAATTTCTTTTTCTTTTATTTATTGATTTAACAATTGTAAAGACAATAAAAAGCTGCAAAAATTTCCAATTTCCATTTTTTTTTTTTTAAACTTAACATGGAAAATTTTATTTTCATTTTATATTTTTGCAGTGAAAATTTTTTGTATCATAATGTTCTACATCAAGGTTATTTTGGCATATTGTAGAATTAGCCTGAAAATTTTTGTCTCAAATCAATGCATGCATTTTTTGGCTATTAGTGGACAAAAAAAAAGCATGTCAATGTATTCTAGCCTAGGCTAGTATTTATTATGGATTATTTCCTTGAAATAACATATATGACAACATTTATTCCTTTCCAAACTTTTACGAACAATCAATTCTCCATTCCGGATGTTTTTTGCTACTTTTCTACAGTTGAAATATCCGGAACGGATCATATCATTCATGTTTTTGATACTAATAATATGCTAAATACAAAAAAAAAAAAAAAAAAGTGTGTATATGTAAAATTTGTGACATGCATTCTTCACATGTTCAAAAAAAAAAGAAAAAAAAAAGAAACAACCATCATTAGTGAATGAAGCAATTCCGATATACCGGAATTATTTTCCGGATTTCACCCTGCAATTCCCACAATTCTTTTTCAGCACTAATTGTATTATATTACTATTAAGTACTATGAAAAGATACAACAATTTAATTTGCATTTTAAAAATTCGTTTTTTTTTTTTTTTTTGATGATTTAATATTGTGTCATATTTGCATAATTGTAAACATTGGATAATTTTTTCTTTCAAAATATTTTATTATCCTTTTTTTTTAAATAAGAAAATAAAAGTATTATTTGTAATACAAATTGAGAAGGTTTATTATACAAAGGAAAAATTAACACATACAATAAACAATAACAATATAAATAATAGAAGAAGATTTTAAAATTAATAAAACTATCGAAAAAGATTGTTAACGAGAAATGATAGTGGCAATAAAGTAAACATTTTATGATAGTTATATTATAGAGAAATAATAATGTTACTACTACTATTTCTATCATTTCATTAATCATCAACATTATTATTATTATCATTATCATTATCATTGTCGTTATGTTATATAAAAATCATCTCACATTTATTATTGCTATCATCAATATTGTCATCATCATTATCGTTATTGTTATATAAAAATCATTAAGTCATTTCCAATTACCAATGCCAATAAACTGCAATATATAAATATCGATTTAGACAATTAACTCTAAATAATATTGTGAGTGAGTGATAATTATAAAGTGAATCGAATTATCTCATTTATCTTCTCTCTCTCTCTCTCTCTCTCTCTCTCAATATTATATTCTAAGTATACATATATAAACATTTGGTATGATTAAGAAAAGAAAGAAGAGGAATGATGAAAGTAATTAATAACTGAAAATGAGAAAAAAAAATTCCAATTCTTGTTTATTTCTATTAATGTTAGCTGTAGTAAATTTCTTCATAAGAATTTTCGATTATTTGAAGATATCATGACAATAACAATAATAATAATGGTAATCATAATGACAATAATTAATAATAACGGATAAGGATTGCAATGATAACAACCGTGATAATGATAATCATGACCAAAATGATTAATAATAACAACAATTAACAATAATAGTGGTAATAACATTAAGTCGTAATAATAGCAATAACAATAATCGTAATAGTAATATGATAATAATGATACCGATAACAATATAATCACAATGATAATACTGATAACAACAATACTACTACTACTACTACCACTACTACTACTACTACTACTACTACTAATAATAATAATAATAATAATAATAATAATAATAATAATAATAATAATAATAATAATAATAATAATAATAATAATAATAATAATAATAACAATAATAATAATAATAATAATAATAATAATAATAATAATAGTGATAACAGCAGTAATAATGAAAATAATGAAATAAACAATCCTGAAGTTTACAAGGATCATTGGAAAATGTAAAAATTTGATGGAAAGATTTGAATCAACAGTTTCATAAATGATACTGAAATTAAAACATACTTAAATTAATAATTTTCCTGTAAATTACCTGTAAAAATTTGCAACGATAGTTTAATCGTCCAGTTTCCATGATAAAAAGAAAATGAACAAAAGATCTATCATAAGTACTAAAAAAAACTTAGAAGTTGTGATATTTCGGGACAATATTGATCGATTTGTTCAGAAATGATCTCTTTTGTATTGATTAAACAATATTTAATTAAAAACTATCATTATTGCTGTAATATCATTGATACGGTATCTAATATTAAGCTACCGTACGTTTTGATTTGTGACTAATATATTTGTATATATTGATCTATCATTAATTATTTCTACTCACATATTTTTTATCTATTACTGATAGATTAAACTTACCTTATTAGTGTTTTATTTTACGCATTACTAATTGCTAATTATATTTTATTCAAATTTCTACTCAAATTATTAATATAAATATTAGAAAAAGGAAAAATAAAAAAAAAAGAAAAAAATTTGGTCCCTCATCTAAGGAAAGCAAAATATAAGCAAGAGGAAGTAGTGGAATTAGTAGTAAATAGTAGTAGCACGCACCTGTATTGTTTGTTATTTCTTTTTGATGGACCGTTGACCTATAAACTTGATGACAATGATGGTGACATTGATGATGATGATGATGATGATGATGATGGTAAATCTCAAATTCTTCCGTCGATTACTTGTTCGTTGCCAAAATTAATACCAAGTGAATTTTTTTTTTTTTTTTTCTTTCAAATCTTTTTTTACATTTTATTCTCTTTTTTCTTTCTCTTCCACTTTCTCTCTCTCTGCCTCTCTTTCTCTTTCTCTTTCTATCATATTACAATTAAGTTGTCATTTTTTTTTTTTTTTGAATTGAAAAAGCAAAAAGGGAAAATTTCAAAATCCCTTGCATATATAACCATACATCTCTCGGCATCATCAATAGCGATTAAATTTTTCGTCATTGATGTATATTTGAAAGGAAAGAGATATAATTGCACCCAATCATTCCACACTTTTCTGTTTACTTAACGGATTAAGAAGATACAGGCAATTATCCTGTCTGACTTATATATCCTTCATATTATCATCAAAATTATTTTCTTTTTTTTTTTTTCTTTGAGAAACAATAAGGTTATTGTCAATAAATAATTACACCATTTATCTTTCTACACGTGTCCTTATATATTAGTATAACACGTGTCTCTCTCTGTACGTGTACGTGTACGTATGCGTATATCCATTTCTCACATTATCATCAAATTATTTTCTTTTTTTTTCTTTTTTTGAGAAACAATAAGGTTGTAGTTAATAAATAATGACACCATTTATCTTTCTACACGTGTCCTTAAATATTAGTATAACACGTGTCTTTGTACATGTACGTGTACGTATGCGTATATCTATTTCCATATACTTTTACCTACGTGTTATCATAATACACTTTTCGGTGTATTCGTTTATGCGTGTATGTTAGTATAACTGTACGTTTATCTGTACATTTGTACACGTCCACATATATTTGTACATTTAATGTGTACGTGATAGCGTAATACATATTGTACGTGTATATACACGTATATGTATGTATATCTAAACTTTCATGTTAGCGTATGTGTTTGTATCTATGTGTGTTGTATGTATATATCTATGTGCGTGTAAATACGTCTGCATAATACGTGTCGACATATGCGTTATGCACGTGTGGATATGTGTATGTTAGCGTATGTATTAAATTTTTCTAAAAAAAAAACAAAATCGTTTTGATGATAATTTTGAAGGAATTTCTGTCATATTATTTCATTCTTTTATTTTATTAATAAAAAGTTAACCATCAATTTTATGTAACATTTCCTTCATTTTATTTACTTTGAAAAGTATGAATTTGAATTTGAATTTTAAATTCGAAAATATTGAACGAAATAATTGGATGAAAAATAAAAGTCGAATATAAAAATAATGCATTTGAAATCATTAATTAACTGCAAATTTTTTGTTAAAAAACAAGAATTAACTACAGAAATATGGAATATTTGAAATTTCAAATACATTCTAATTAACGAAAAAATAATTAATAAAATATAAATGTTAAGAGAAAATAGGAAAATTATATTGTTGGAATATTTTTACTTCTCTTCAGGAGTGAATAAATATTTGAAAGAAAAAATTTCATTTTATATAAAATCAATGTTGAACTATTTATTGTTTACTAATACTTTAAAATGTTGCTATTTTTTACTTTCAATTTGAATGTTTTTTTTATTTGTATTTGGAATAAAGCTTACTTTATTGTTAATTTCACCAAATAATTATTGCTAATTTCTGATTGCTACAACAACAGAACAATAAATATGTCTGAGAAATAATATTATATAACATATTAAGTACTGTTATTACAATAACAACAACAACAACTATTGCTATTTATTAATTGACAATTAAAATTATCTTTTTTTTTAAATCAAAAAATAATATCAATCATTTAATAGAAGAATATAAACTTTTCATTGATCTATTTTGTTTATATTATTAATTTCTTCCTCTCTTATCTTTTATAACATTTCTTACTTCTGAAAAAAAAAAACTTTTCATACAAAAATTTTTAGTAAATTATTTTCCCTCTCTGAAATTTGAAAAGAATAGATGTAATAGAGAGGAAAGAAGAGAGATGAAAAAAAAAAAAAGAAAAAAACGGTGCTTTTAAAAAAGATTTTTTTTTTTATTTTGTCAACAAAAGATTTTAATGGAAAAATGGTATGAAGTGAAGTGAAAAGTAAGGCATTAGATAAAAGAGAAGGAAGGAAGGAAAGAAGGATTTTTAGGATGAATGCATATATTACAAGGACGAATTTGAACAGGAACAAATTACAGTAGCCAAGGTCTCTCTCTCTCTCTCTTTCTCTCCCTCTCTCTCTCTTTCCTTTCATAAAGTAATGTTGAATTAAAATGGGATGTTAACTTTTGAAACCACTATCATCGACTATAACTATTTATTCATCATCATCAACATATTCAATATTCAATAATTTCAAAATTTCCGCATTAAATAAACATAAAAATCGAAATATTTCATTTGACAACAAAAATAAATTTTAACTTTTCAAAAATAATTTATAAAAAAGATTAGCAAAAAAAAAGAAAAAAAGAAAGAAAGGAAAATACATATTTGAAAATTTTTGATATTAAAAATAAATTTTAATTTTTGGCTCATATTTTCTTTTCTCTATCAATAATTTCTTGGCCAAGAAAAAAAAAAAAAAAAGAAAATATTTCTTCCATCATTTTCATTCATATCCTTTTAAATTTCTATCATTTTTTCTTGTTTGTTTGTTTTTTTTTTTTTTTCCCTATCTTCTTCAGAATGAGAAATGGATCAGATATTACTTACCTAAAAATTTCCTTCAAAAGTTTAAAGATCACTTGTGAGAATTTTCTCATACTTTCATTTCATTTCTATCATATAGTGCATAGTGGTCATCGGTCATCAACAAATTTCCTTACAATTTTTGTTTACAAATGTTGGTAAAGATGTGAAAAAAAAGAAGGACAAAACGAAAGAAAAAGGTCAAAGTATTGTACATTTGAATTTGAGTTACAAAAAATTTCCCATCATAGATCTATGAGAAAATATTAACTAACACTCAGTTCAATATGTAACTGACATCGATTTATTTTTAGCTTTTGTATCGATTAAGTTAAAATTTTTAATAATTAGCTTAATATCATTGATCGACTTTTTTTTTCTTTTTTTTTTTTTGAAATCTTGGCCAAGAAAAAAAAAAAGAAGCTTATAATTTAAGCAATAAATGTGAATAAATAATTGGCTTACAATTAACATTTCATTTTTATTTCTTGCTTTTATCTTCGTTTCCTCTTATTCCTTCTATATTCATTCATTTCATTGACTAATGATTTTACAACTAATTAGCAATATGGAAAAGCTCTTTTTGAATATATACGTATATAATACTTAAATTTGTATTTTATATATATGTACATATGAGTACTTCAATAGATTTTAATATATACATTTAATCTATTTAAATTTATTATACATTATCTTAATATTATATTTGCATTATATTAAATCATTATATACTATATTTATCTTGCATACACAAAGCTTTACATTATCTGATTATAATTTAATCAATGACAAATGAAATTGAATTCCATAAATTAATTTGATATATTAGACAAATTTATTTAACTTTATATATTAGATAAATCATTTCGCATTATATGTAATATATATATATATATATATATATATATATATATATATATATATATATATATATATATATCCAATATTGCTTAATAATAGTAATTAAGATTCCAAATTGATAGAAGAAAATCAATTCTAATAAATTCACTCGAAAATTGTTACAATTTTATATGAAAAAGAAAAAATTCCCGAATAAAATAGTAGCTAAATTTTATAATTTCATTAATTTAGTTTGAAAAAAAAACAAAGCTTTAACTATGGGCTAATTTTAAATTGTTTTATAATTTAATTTTATAAGTTTAGAGTTTATTCAACATAATTGTTACTAATGCTACTGTTAAAAAAATAGGAAATTATTCTCATTAGAGAATTAATCTTTTTTTTTTTTCTTTACTTTTGATGATGTAATTAATTTTTATTTTAAAATCATTAAGTTTTACCTCTTTTTTTGAATTTTATAAATTTCACAAAAAAAAATTCTTTTTTAACCTCTTTTATTTTAATTGCTATCTTAACATATATCAGTATGAAATAACTATTTGTAAATCCCTCATTTAATTCTTTACTTCATTTCTTTTTTTTTTTTCTTCACTTTCCCTCAATACATTTAATCAATTTCTTTTCTTGATACGGTAATTTTGTCGGTGCCAAGTTGGATGAAGAGGTTCATGGGAAGAAGGAAGGCTTAATCATGAATATCTCGGATTGTACCCCCTGTCGTGTTGGAACATGTGTCCAATATATGCTGCATACCAATGTCCCCCTTGTACCCCTGATGCGATGCAACAATTACCCGATCGTTGTGGGATACAATCAACTATCCTCTCCTACCTAGTCCGATTAAAGATTGAAAACTACATAATTCACTACGGGATATCTAAAGGTACATCCGAAAAATAAATACACAAACGAATATATACAGCAACCAATACAGTAATTTTATGATGAACTCATCGAATCAAATAATTCGATTGAGTGGATACTTGAAAGGTTCAGATTTATCGGTTACTAGTGGTACTTCAAAATGATTACAAATTATTTGTTGATTGAAAATATTGTTTCATGTATGGATTAAAAAAAAAAAAAAAAAAAACAAAATTCCAACCATATTTTTACCGTATGCAACGAAAATAATGAAAAGCACATTTTTTTTTTTTCATGAAGATAAAATTAAATTTGTTCAAATTGAATTAATTAATTTTTCCCTTAATTTATGAGATTAAATTTTTTGTGCTAAAAAGAAGTCTATCATTTTTCTTAAAAAATTATTTCCTTTTTTTTTTTTTGAAAAATTATAATTTTAGATGAAAAAGAAAATAGATTGATTCCTGATGTCTTCCAATATGCTAATTGAATGGTATACAAAATAAAATTTTGGGCTTGTAATTTGAATAATTAAAAATACCATATGCTTATCTTTGGGCTTTGTAAAGTTAAAAGTTGAAAATTTGGCCGAATTTCGTAAATTTAAAATTGTAAGGATAAAACTTAGAACTTTCAATCAACTGAATAACTGAATAATTCATATTCAATGATAAACGGAAACCAATGACAGAAATATGAACATTTAATTGATAAGCGAAGTATTGTTAATTAGTAATTTTAATCCTTGCACTTTGAGATTTAATTGTTTTCTCCCTCTTAAATTCAAATTTCAATTGTTTTATATAATAGATGAAACTTTCTCATTCCATTTTTCTAATTGTAATAATTCCAAACTTATCAAATTTTCCACTTTGTTGAAAAAATGGAAAATTGGTCCCTCGAGAATGATTAGAATAGAAGGAAGTAAAAATATGTGAATTCATACAAAGCACGGTAAAATTTTCAGGTCCGTCAACACTTCCTTCCTTTTTCCATTTCTCGAAGCTATCGTATCCGTAGCATAGATGACAAGGAACTTCGAAATTTTTCCGATCGAACGATTCCGGACAATACCTTTAAAATTTGCATTGGATAAGCAGTATATTAGGAAATTTCTTCCAAGCAGTAACAAACATCCGCACATCTCAACAATAATAACAATCATACTTGGCTCATTAAATTTGCTCGTTTAGCCTAGTTTCAGATTGCCTAATTCGAAATCAATCAAATGATAAATGGAAAAGAAAAGACAAGGAAAAAATTAACTCCAACTTTAAATGATACGATGCAAAATTTATTATATTATAAATAAATAAATTATCATGGAATTGATTATTTTCCATAAATCTGTTAATTATATAATGTATCAAAGGAGGAAAAAAAAAAATTATATTTAAAAAGTTGTAATTTACTTGTTGAAAAAAATGAAATAATACATGATAATTATTAATTAATTATAGGAGAAATTATTTGATCCATTATATATTATTTACACATTATTTTTCGATTTTTTGGAAAGAAAATTTTCTTTCTTTTTTTTTTTTTTTTCAACATATTTTAATGAACTAAGAAGAAATTTTTCACAAGAAAATTGTCAATTAATTGTTATGGGAATAAATTCAACACTTCCTTACCACCAAATGACAGATGGAAATGTCAATGTGTTACATTTGTGATGGGTGACATTTTACGATTGCGATAAGATTTGATCATCGATAACAAGCATAGGAACAATCTGATCATATATATGCATGTACCTTTTACTGATTTATCAATCTTCAAGGACACAATATCTATGTATATGTATCAATATATTATGTTATGCAATTTCTGATACGTAAGTGACAATGCCGCAATTTTTAAGGACAATAATTCGCTGAAAAAGTTTATGAGAATTTCTTTTTTAAAAAAAAAAAAATTCAAATTAGCAAAATCTACTGATTTGAATTACTTGATTATAAAATAAATATTAGCTGAATAGTTTCAATATTAAATAATGACTTATCCAATAATTTTAATTAGTGATTTTCATTTCTTGTAATCAATAATTACTGTATACATATATATGTATATACATTTATAAATCTGTACTGTGACATTTTTTGTAAGATGATCACATTGACATTTTGATTTAATCTTAGGAATAAACTGTTTGTTTAAATTTATCAATTATTGAATGAAGTAATTAAAGAAATAAATGGGAATGATTAATTATTTATATTTTAAATAAACAAAGAAGAATTTCAGTTAAAATTTTACTAAAATTCAAACAATTGCCATATACATACTAAAAAAAGTTAGCATTTTTTATTATTATTGAAAAAATACCTATGATGATTTATTCCTTTCAATAGTTAATTTTACTTCATGCGAAATTTAATAATTTTGTCAAAGTGAAATAAAAATTTAAAACTTCTTCTATACTTTTAATAAACAATCCGAAAAGTTCATTAAAATTGATTACATTAAAAATGTTTCTCTTACTGTTCAACGATATCATGGATAGCAATAGAAATGATGAGGTTAAATGGTATCATTAAAATCGATCAACATGAAAGTGTTCATTGAAATTGTTCGAATTAAAAGAAAAAAAAAAATTAGAAATCATCAGCTCCAACTAGTTTTTGAAAAACAAGCAAATAGCAGGATGAAAACAAAATGACTGCATGCAAGTGCGCGCAACAAGTCAGACGACAAATGACATAAAAATAAGGATAATAATGCCAGAACCCGGAATGTGCAATAAACTGGGTGTGGCACTGCATCGTAGTTAATCCGTCCGTAATTGAGGCTTGCAAAATCCATCATGGCTATAACAAATAACGAAGGAATAAAATTCAAATAATGACAAAAATATTTTTTTTTTTTTTTTTTCCTTTTTCTATTCATAAAATATATTTTATTATATAAAAATTTTAATAATTATCAAAAAAGTAAGCAAAAAATTCATTAATATTTATATAATAAAATTTTTAAAATTTATCCATATTTTATACAATTATAAAAAATTAAAACAAAAAAAAGAAATTTAAGTAAAAGAGCATTTATATTTATTACAAAATTTTCATGCAGTAATTTTTGCTAAAATTTTTCTTTTTTTTTTTTTTTCAGCAACAAAAATTTTTAATTAATAATTAAAAGATAACATATATGATTTATGTATGAAATAAATTGTTAAATTAATTATCAATTATTTAATATATTATTTATAGTAATATTACAATTATCAAAAAAAAGAAGAAAAATAAAAAGAGGTAAGATATTAAGGTAGCATTCAATAGAATATGCCTGTAAGCAGCATTGAGCGTAAATTACCCATTAATTACCAATCATTATCCTTACTCGTTATCGGTCTGTACATATAAACATAAACACATACACACACACACATACACACATATATATATAAATGTATAGATGTACGCAAATTATGTGTCATTTTAGTTGTGATGATAATTTAGCCAACTTTCCGGCTGACATTTTTATTCTCCTGTTGTTGTAACGGGAAACACCACTATTGTATGTTCAGTTTTGTCAAATAAAATTTTATTCAACTCTATCAATCAATCAATCAATCAATCAATTAATCTTTCATATTTATTCATCATCTTATATGTTCATCAAGAAAAATTCTCAACCATTTTCAGGTTCAAATTACTTTCTTTTTTTTTTCTTTAATAATTATTGTAATCCCTCTCTTTCTTACTTCCACTTTCAGATCTTATTTTAATATTTATTTATTATAATTATCTAATTATAAACTATATTATAGATTAGAATATTATCATTTTATCACTGGAAATAATGTTTCAGAATTAATAGTATCTATGTTATGATATGATAACATTTTGTTATCTGAATTTATTTCCTAATTTTGAAGTAAAACGAACATTTTGATAATGAAAAAAAAAAAACAAAATAGTTGAGAAATTTTAACAAAAAGACGTTGATTGAAATTATTGAAATTTTAATTATTGATTGAATTGAAGCAATTTGTTTAGAAATACATTCAATCTAAATATTTTATTTTTTGCATATTATTAGACAGTAAAAAATCTTAGGATATATTATTGATTTGATGATAAATTGATTTAAAAATTATAAAAATTAAAAGTTATTCAGTATTTATATAGTATCAATTGCATTTTTTTTTTCTTTTAAAAAAAGCATAAATTTTTCATTTGTTTGCCTTCCTCTTTTGTTTATTTTCTTAATGTCAAATAGTTTTTTAAAATTCTACAAAGTTTATTTGTTTGCTCAATAATTTCATTGCTTTTTATTTATTCATCAAAATGTTATCTTTTTTTTTTTTTTCTTTTTTAGATCGAACAGTGATCCATCGAAATGAGAAAAGAAGAAAAAGAAATGAATGAATGTCAATTACTCAATTACTTGAACTTATTACAAAATTAGACAATGAAGTGACAATATAGCAAAAGTAAATGGTATCCATTTTGATTGATTAGAATTGATTTAAATAATGAAATGATAGAATTCCTGAATTTCAAAAAAAGAAAATATTACTTTCATAATTTGAAGCAAAACGAAAATGCTGCAGGTACTAGGCTAATTGCTGCAGAAATAAATAAATCGATAAGTTTTTTTTTTAAGAAAATGAAAATTAAAATATTATTAATGGATCAGGAATTCATTAGAAATCTTGGCCAGCAATATTTAAATTTTAATTTTTTAGAAGCAATAGCAAAAATGACATTTTAATGTTGTAACGGAATATTCAATTTCTAATGGACAATTTGAATTCATCAAATTTTAGCCAATCAGTACAAATTGATTTCGTTTGAAACCAATGTACTGCTTTTTAGCTTTGGTGAATCGATACGGAATATGTACTTCTCAGGGAATCCGGAACAAAAAAAAATGTACGAAAATAGCAAAACATAAATTACGCTTTAATTAACAAATCAACATTAATTCAATTACCAAATATAAATTATGAAGAAATTAAGGAAAGAACTGATTTGCTATGGATGAAATGTGAAAAGAAATTCAAACGATAAAGAATCGAATTTTCTGAAGATCGTAGAATGTCTGAAAGTCGAAAATTTCATGCCAAATATTATTCATCGCAGATACGAGAAAATGTAAGAAAAACTTTTTAAAATTTCACATATACAATTCTTAAATTCGTAAATTTGGCAGTTTTTATATGAAATAATACAATAAAATTTCCAAAAATATCAATTTTCACTCTGTGATAATTTCAAAATGAAAAAATTTTTCTTCTTATTCAAAATAATTTTTACATTTTTCTCACAGTTTGACAGATTTAGTGTAATGTTATAAAATTAGTTGTTAGATTCTAAAATAGATTTCAATAAGATTTTTTTTAAAAAAATATTTACAATTACACTTAGCCAAGATAATGATTGAAATAGGAGCTAAGAAACAAAAATTTACAAAATAATATAACAGTATTAACTAATAATGCTTAAATTAAAACTGAAATAAAAAGATATCCATTTGAAAGAACAGCAGAAATAATTCATTAAATGTATTTTAATTTCTTATTAATAAAAATTAATTCATATATTTGAATTCTTAAATTTTTTTCTCAGAAATCTTCATTTCCTTCATTTTTATTATTCTAAAAATATTAATTTACGATTAGTTTATTTTTTAACTAACATATGCAAATATAAATTATAATTAAAAAATATTTTTTTTTTTTTTTTTCAAATTATAATCATAGCAAAACGAATCTCATTGATGATATCATATCTTTGAAGCATCTTTTTCATGATCAAATGAAATTAAGATGAAATTTTGCATCTTTTTTTTTTTTTTTTTTTTTTTATTTTATTCGTTTATACATACATATAAACAAATAAAATAA
Source organism: Dipetalonema caudispina (assembly GCA_013365325.1). Lineage (NCBI taxonomy): Eukaryota > Metazoa > Nematoda > Chromadorea > Rhabditida > Onchocercidae > Dipetalonema > Dipetalonema caudispina. The sequence goes on along the minus strand of JABVXV010000514.1, from coordinate 13,770 downwards.
AAAAATTAAACTTTTTGACCTGTAATTTAAAAATTTATATTTTCACATACATTTATTTCATATCTCACTTACATATTCCTGCATGTATGTGTATGTGTATGTATGTGTATGTGTGTGTGTATGTGTATGTGTATGTGTATGTGTGTGTATGTGTGCATGCATGAGAATGTTTGTGCATTTGTGTGCACATGTCTCTGCATGCACGCCTGTCCACTAACTCACTTCAAGGATGTGCATCGGACTGCATATGTACGTACATATGCCAGCATGAAATTATATTTTAAACTTTTTTTTTTTCATCATCTTTTTTTAGAACAAATTTTTAATTATATTCATTTACGTGTAGAAGTGTATTAGTTACGTTTCTTATTCATTTACGTGTAGAAGTGTATTAGTTACGTTTCTTATTCATTTACGTGTAGAAGTGTATTAGTTACGTTTCTTATTTATTTACGTGTAGAAGTGTATTAGTTACGTTTCATATTCATTTACGTGTATAAGCGTATTAGTTGCGTTTCTTGTTCATTTACATGTATAAGCATATTAGTTACGTTTATTATTCGTTTACGTATGTAAGCGTATTAGTTACATTTCTTAGTCATTAACGTATATTGACATGTTAGTTACGTTTTCGATAACATTTGATGTTGTATACATTTCATGCAGCGTTTTATGATGTATATTATATATGTTATGTGTTATGTAACGTACGATCACGTTTATACATCATTTCATATGATTTGTAGAAGATTCACATTTATATTTATACGTATATCCCATACGTATTTACTTATGATTCTTACATCCATTTTCGTACATTTATCTTTTAGATCTACGTAAGTGAATACGTATATCTCATTTCTACCTACAATATATATGTATATATATATATCATACATTAACGTATACGTACGTGTATGTCATGCATATGTTCACATTCATCAAATTTATGAAAGCCGAAAAATCAGCGTAAAAGAGAGGTTAAAGATGAATGAAAAACCAATGGAAGATACACACTATCAAAAGGGGACAAATGCGGTAGATAGATTGGATGAATGGGTTTGCCTTTGAGCAGGTAGAACCAATCAGAGGTAGAATTTAGTAGGCGGTTCATAAATAATCCTTCCGCCATCTTCTCTTTCGTCACACTTTTCTTCCTTTCATTTGCTTTTGCTCGTCTTTCTGTACCCATCCCTACCTACCTCTATATCGCACTACTACATTGTTGTTATTATTATTGGGCGGCATTTCACAATCATATCCCCTTTATCCTTTCTTTCTCTTACTTTTCAAATAGGTAAAATATCTATTATATTAGTCTAGCTGTATATCTATTCATATCTATGTATGTATGTAAATGTATGTCTATGTATATTTGTGTATGTATGTATGTGTATGTATGTATGTATGTCTGTGTATATGATAGGGGACACTGTAGTTGGAGTATATTGAATAGATTCAGCGGGTGAATGGGTAGGAGAACTACTGAAAATGTCTTCGTCTTCGTCTTCATCATCATTGAGGGACAACAATAAGGACGTACCTCCGCAAACGTATCATCAACTATCCTCACAAATTGCCAGTTTAAGCTTACCAATCATTAATAGAAATTCTTCTTCTACAGACCTATCAATATCAGCTACAACAACAACAACAACAACAACAACAACAACAACAACAAGTGAAGAAGCGACAGTATCCGTAACTGGAATAGGAATCGAAATTGAAGCAGAAACGATAATTGGAACTGGAATAGGCTTAACATTACTACCATCATCATCATCATTATCATTATCAGGAGGAACAACAGTATCATATATGGATATGGATCAAAAACCACCAACATTTCAGGATTATGGTACAACAACTTCTGGACCACCACCACCACCACCACCACCGCCACCACAACAACAACAACCACAACAACAACAACAACAACAACAACAACAACCACCACCACCTCCACCACCACCACCACCACCACAATCACTTTATAATGTTGGCCCATCAAATTGTTACAATCCGTTACAATCATCAACTAGTACAGCTGGTACTAGTCATGATTTTACTCGTGGTACTGCTGCACCAATGTCTTCATATTTTTATCAGAATTCATTTCCAACATCAGCATCAACAGCAGTTGCTGTAGCTGCAGCTGCAACTGTATCCGGTACACCATACGGTACCGGTACAACAAGTACCGCTCCCCATTTTATGTATCATCAACAATCAGCTAGCTCACCGGAAGGTAATTATGTTATACATCACCAAAAAAAAAAAAAAAAAAAAAAAAAAAAAAAAAAAAAAAAATAATAAAATAAAAAAAAAAAACAAAAAAAAAAAGAAAAAAAAAAAAAAAAAAAAAGAAAAAAAAAAAGCCGAGACAAAAGGAAGAATGCGATAATCGCTAATTTACACTATTTATATGAACAAATAATAATAACAATAATAATCATTTGGCAAGATGGTTATAAATTATGGAAATTACAGGTAGCGCCTTTCATTGATGATGATGATGATGATAATGATGATGATAGTGATGATGATGATGATGATGATGATGATAGTGATGATGATAATGATGATCATTAGGGTAATTAGAGTAATAATGCCTTGGGATCTACTCCTTTTCACTCCCGCCCTCCCTTTTCATTTCTAGTATGCTTCAATGTTTTCATTTCTTTGGACTGAGCTGGCTCAACCCTAAACCATCCATATATTCTATAATTATTGGGTTATTTATTCAAATTATAACCAAGCAATCAAACCAATAACTATCCTTCTACTCTATTTTTTAGCTTAATCTTAAAAAGTTAAAAGGTGAAAAAATTTTTGTATCATTTAGTTACTTTAATCCTTCCTACCTTTCTTTCTATTTTTCGTTTTTTTTTTTCCCTCTCTTTATTTCATTCTTATCTTCAAATTTTTTCGAAAATTATTATTATTATTTTTTTTTTGTTGAATTTTATCAAAATTATCAAATTTTACCATCAATTTTTCATCATTCTTTTAGTGTTATTTTGTTTTTTTTTTTTTTTTTTTTTTTTTTTAAAATATTAAAACATGCTTGCAACAACAATAAATTGAACCATAAATGATTCATCTAGTAAAATTAATTTTTAAAGCAATGATTAAAAAGTGACAAGAAGTTAGGTTAATCAAAGTAAGTTAATGTTATTACCACTGTCATTATCATTATTATTATTATTATTATTATTATCATTATCATTATCATTATTGTTATTGATTAGTTTTCTTCTTCTGTATCGTTTTAATTCACCTTTTATGTTTAAAAATTTTATAAAATAGTTTTCATGAATTTCAACTTAGATGATCAATCTTTAATTCTTGATCTAGCACATGAAAAAGATTGAAATTGATATTATTATTTGATAGGAATTGCTAAAAATGCAATGAATTAATTACACGATAACTACTGATGATCTGCTTGAAACTGCTAAAAAGAATTCTTCAATTTCTATCATTTAGAAAGTTCCTTGCTGATTAGAAATTTCTAACAATTCTATTTTTCATTTCCTACAAGTCCTTCTATTTTTTTTTTATTTTCCTTTTTTTTTTCAACTATTCTACAATTAAAAATTTATTACAATCATACATCAACAAAAATTAAATTACAAAGTATTAAAATTCTCAATTCAACGTTGCTACTTATTTTCTACCCAAAGTTTAACAATATCTTCCTTCTAATTATATTTCGTCAAATTATTTAAATTTAATAAAATTTAATTCAATTTCTTTCTTATATTATAAATGAAACAACAAATAAATTTTAAATGTTTTATGCAGAGTTATTCGAAAGATTTTCCTGTTAGCAAAATTTTCAATTAATTAATTTTGTTTTTCAACATTCACATTAGATATTATACTACTATCTTATTATTTGCTAGTATTTTAAAATAAATTTAGGAAAAATATTGAAATTTTATATGATTACTCTTATTTATTTTAGAAAGAAAATTAAAATTAAAATCAAAAATACTTTTTTTCTTTTTAATTTATTAAATCCTAACATTTCAGAGCATTCAACAAAAATTATCGAAGGTGGTGAAGTTAGGATTAATGGCAAAGGTAAACGTGTACGAAAACCTCGAACCATATATACTAGCTTACAATTACAAGAATTACAAAAAAGGTTTCATAAAACACAATATTTAGCATTACCGGAACGAGCCGAACTTGCTTCCAGATTGGGACTTACACAAACACAGGTAAATTTATTAAAAAAAAATTAAAATTTGATATCAAATTTCTACCTCATTTAATAATTTCAATCTTTTATAAAGCATAGAAATATGATTATGATAGTGCAAATAAATTAGTTAACAATGTGATCATTTTCATGATAATAAATGAATTAATTTCTGTGAATGAATTAAAAATTTTTTAAAAGCTATCAAAAAAAAAAAAAACATTTAATTTGCATAATTCATCCCATGTTTGTTTATTTTCATCCAATATAACAACTACTTTAGTTATGCATAAATTAAGTAATGATTGCAATCTAATTCAATTTCAATCATTTATAAATCGATTTAAAGATAGATTTAAAGATTGTTTAAAGTTTAATATTCACTACTGCCGGCGTATTTTTTTTTTTAAAACTTAGTAATATATAACTTCTTACATTTTTATTCTCAAAAAATTGGTTACTCAAACTTATTTTGATGTGATCGATTTTTAAATCTTTTCAAATTGTAAGCTTCTTAATTAATAATTAGAGCAATTTTTCATTATCATAAAATATACCTCATTAGATCTGAATTAATTAAAGTTTAACAAATTTTGATCCATTACGAATGCAATTTATTCATCATCACATTTACTTTTATAGTTACTTTGAATCAAACTAATTTGACCTGATCAAATTTACATTTAAGTTTAAAGTTTAAATCATATAATTTGTGCTGAACAAAAATTGAAATCATCGTTACTTTATATCTATAACAAAGATTATTAAGCTTCTTAAGCTTTGAATCCTTACGGATTATCCTCCTCGATTCAACTAAACTTGCCACGATTGATCTCCTAGTCTTATCCGATCAATCCACGTTTTAAATTTTTGATGAATTTGAATAAATAAGGGCATTCAAGCGTTTCATCTTCTTCAACATTTCTTCCATTTCCTTCTTTTTTTTATGAATTTATCTGAAATTTTTGAATTTTCATTCAATTTATTTTACGACAATCAATTACCATTCATTTTATAATTTGTTTATTTATTTTTTAAGAAGTTCGAAAATTTTGGTTTGTTTCTACTTTTTTCTTTTTAAATTTCAACGTATTCGCAGTAACAATAAAAATATAAATGAACAAATCAGAACTGATAAACTTTCCTCAGCTATTTTTTCAATTGCATATCTTAGTAAACTTATTACCCTGTTAGATTATTTAAATTTTAAATTATATTAATATAAGTGTTTAAAAACTTAAATATGAAAATTACAAACATTTCATTTGTAAATCTACCGAATTTTAAAGATTAATTATTATCGCAAACAAATTACTACATATATTTATTGAAAATTGCTATATTTATTTTTAATTTTTCTTTCTTTTATCTATTACAAAATTTTATCCTTTTTTTTTTTTTTTTCATAATGTAATTTTATAATTTTTATGTTTTTTAGTAAACACATAAAAAATTATTTACAATAAGAAATTTCAAAGAAATATAAATATCTTTTATTATTTGGCTTTTTTTTTTTTTTTTTTTTTTATTTCTTCTTAAATCTTTTTTTTTTTTTTTTTTTTTTTTATTTCCAAAGAAATATTAATATAAAAATTTTTGATTAAATTCTAAAATTTATCGATTATTCTTTTAGTATCATCATCTAATCCTTTATTTCATTAGCTATCCATTCATTAATTTTTTTTTTTTTTCTATACCAATAGAAATGTCATCATTTTCATATTTTCATAAACATATTATCATCATATTTAGATTATTACTTTTTCATTATTTATTAGACAGTTTTTTTTTTTTTTTTCAATCGATTTTGATTGGATAAAAATTATAAAATAAAAAAAAATAAAAATAAAGAATAAAATAGTATAGGAAAAAATTCAAAAAGTGAAACAAAAGAGAACAAAAATTAGACGATGAAATTAATTTATTTGTTATTAATTGATAAAATGATATCAAATATTGTTATCTTCTTTAATTTGCATAATTTTCTCATCCATAATCAGTCAGTCAGTCAATCAGTCAGTCAGTCAGTCAGTCAGGTCAATCAGTCAGAGTCAATCAGTCATTCAATCATCCTCTAATCCTATCTATTCTCTTTCCTTCTCTTTCTTTTCCTCTCTTTAACCTCTCTTTCTCTCTCTCCTTTTTATTCTTTCTTCTCTTCTATCAATAACATTCTCATCATCATTAACAACATCCGATATTACGGTAGGAAAAAAAAAAAAAAAAAAAAAAGGATGAAAAATGGTCGATGGAATGAGTTTTATTTCGTTTCTTTTCAAAAACTTCACAAATAATTCCTGGAAAGGGACCAGTTTTATTCACAACTCTTTCTTCTTTTTATTGCTATAAATATATGAATTATTCATATTATTTGATAAAGTAAAAGAAAAAAAAAAGAAAATGAAAAAAATTAATTAATTATAATTTTATAACAATAATTTCAATAATTTTAAAATACTATGAAAAATTTAATAATTTATTTACATTATTATTAAAAAAAAAAAAAAAAACAAAAAATTCCTATTTAGTTTCATTTTTTTTCAAATTTTCTCTTCATTTTATTTTCATCTTTTTATCAGTGTAAAATTTTATGAAATTATTTGAACATAAGAAATATTCCAGAATTCGGAATTTGGAATAATAATTTTATCAGGAAAATTAAAATATCAAAATTATCATCAGCCGATTATATGATTGATTGAAGTCAAACAAAGCTGACAGGATTTTTCGGCATATATTTCATCTAAACTTCCGCTTTTACCATTTCTTAATACTATCCTGATAAACATCACATTTACTCAAATCGATGAAAGTCTAATTATACGATTAAACCTATCATCTATCTATATGTATATAACAAATAATAATAGATCCGGAAAATTATTACACTTATTGGATTCAATTTCTGAAATATGAATTTGATGCTTTTTAAAATTTTCCAAAATTTATCAACTATTTGTTTAATTTCATTTATAGTTTATTCGATACAAATATGATATATTTATTTTGTCTCTTTGCACTAAACTATGAACACATTGATATCATCGGATTAACAAAATTTACTGACAAAAATAACCGATAGTATTGTTACCGATTGTTATTACTGATAAGTATGTGAAAATGAATTACTTTAATGCCGAAAATCCACCAGTGATCTTTAGCATTTTTAATTTTGCATTAAGATTAGAATTTAAAATATTTTTCTAGAGCCTTTTATTGTGATAATAAAATCTAGAAATACTTGTATAGCTAAAAATTTTGTTATTTTAAGGATTGAAATTATTTTCAAACCAAATAAAAACCTATAAATGGGTATAATACTTAAAAATTTATTGCAGTAAAACAAATTTTTGATATTTTCTCATTTAATCGCTTGCTGAATGTTTCAAGCAATATATTATTTAAAAAAAAAAAAAAAAAATAAGCTATTAGAATTATTGTAGCACTAAAAAAAAGTAAAAAAAAAAAAAAAAAGCAAATTTTGATTTATTAATTAATTATCCGAGTACTATCATTTATTATTTGAACAATTTTGTAAATTTCGAAATTTTGATTGAAATTTAAGAAATCGATTAATAATTCGTATATGCAACAATAAAAATATCAAATTTAAATGTTATACATTCTTTTTTTTTTTACTATTATTATTGGATTTTTATTTCTTCTTTTTAGCTTCTTTTGGCTATAATACCAAAATTGTATTTACCGAAATACATTCAAATTTTTCTTGAAAATGATTTTAATAATTGAATTCGATTCAAATGTTTGGAACGAAAAATATGGAGCAGAAAATGGGTTTTTTCGATATTTTTTTAAGAGCAACTAAAGGAAAGGATTTAAGATCGACGGATAAACGATTGGTAGAGGAAAGAAGATTGAAGAAAAATATAAAATCATAAAAAAAAGAAAAAAAAAATTGGTGGGGAAAAAAAGGTTCCGTAGTAGCTCCTAAGCCGGAACGGAATAGGTAATCAGTAGGTATACGGCAGATGTATTATACATTATTATGATGGCGTTATCTTTGAAAAAAAAAAAAAAAAAAAAAATCTCTCTATTCAATGTGCACCTGTTCTTGCAAACGTAATAGAAAGGTAAAAAAGAGAGAGGGAGAGAGAGGGAGAAAAAGAGAAAAAAAAAAGGGGTAAAGCTAACAAATATGCCGAAATAATATAGTATCAATATCTCACCTGTTGTTTAAAAATATCTTACCTATAATAACATTTCTTTCAAAAGATAAAAAAAGAAGAAATCCATATAAACAAATAAAAATTTATTTCCAAAAAATAAAAAAGAAATTCGAACAAAACTTAGAAATTTGTATAAAATTTTTAAATTTCACTAAAAACTAGAAACACTCACAAATTTAAGTGTTAGCCATATAAAATATTATTATATTGAAAAATTTTTATCAATAATTTCAACAAATATCAGTTTTTATTTTTATATTGAAATGGTGTTGAAAATTTCACTCCTTTTTTAGTTCATAAAAAATCTTACAGTTATCTTTTTCAAATGATATTTATCTGATTTGATAGTGATTGGAATTTTTTATTTACACAATTTTTGGTGTAATTTATAACTTTTGTTACCATCAAATATGAAGCATTTTTTATGTTGCCAACAAAATTTTTACTTAATTGTTTAATAAATATTAAAGCATATTTGTACATATTTAATAATTAAAAGAAAATTGCTTATGTTATCAAATAGTTTTTTCTCATTTTTAAATTGTAATTTTAAGTTATTGTAATTTTCATACACATATCTGATAATCTATTATGAGGATACGGTATACATTTCAAAATTTCATCATTTAACGAGAACAATTTTTATTCCTATTTCATTCAATTCTTTCAGCATAAGAATAAAATTTTGACTTACTATTATGTTGTCCTTCTTTTTTTCAGTTCATATGCTGATGAAGTAGTAGTCAAATTTAGGGGTCAAAGGTCAATTGATTTTTATTATTAGTCATTTCTATACTTTCTTTCTTCCATCCTATTTTTCTATCGTTTTGATATTGTCGTAAATTTTTATTTCCAAACTCTACTTTTTTTTTTTCGCTTTTTTTGATCGAAATAATAACAAGAGGTACGGTAATTATCATTTGCTCTTCATATATTATACATATCTGGAAGGTTGATGAGTACATCCGGAAAGGAAGTTTTAGATGGATGAATGGATGGATGGATCATTATTCATCCTAAATGTATATTTTCTTCCACATTTATTCATTTATTTCAATAAAAATAAATAATTACTCACATAATGAATTAACTAACTGACCAAATAATTGATTAATTGAATAAGTGAAACGATGAACTGATTGATTAACTAGTTAATTAAATGATTGTAAGTGAACAAATCAAACTTTTTTCACCGATCATCATTCTTTCTCTTTCTCTTTCTCTCTCTCTCTCTCTCTTTCTTTTTCTCCCATTTTTTCATCCTTTTTTCTTTTTGTAATGGAAAAATTTTGATGTGCAATTTAAATTTTTCAATAAAAAAAAAAAAAAAAACTGGCAAATATCATCATAGTTTTTTTTTTTTTTCCGTATTAAATTGACTTCAAATTCACTGTACTTTTTGATTTTTTGAAATGAGTTATACAGAAAGAGTTATTCTCTTCCTTTTTTTTTTTTTTTTTTTTTTTTTTCATCTTTCTGATTGTTGTACTTTCTTATAGTTACCGTAATACATTTGTCTGATGCTATTACGGAAAAGATAGAGAAAAATGGATACTGTTACTAACATATTCATCCACTTTTTTTCCTTTTTTTTTTTTTTTTCTTTTGAATTTCAATTGATTTATTTCAATTTCTTTATTGAATGTAACAAAAAAGTGGAAAATTCAGAAATTTTGCTTTAAAAATCTTCAAATATATTATATTAAAGAAAACAATTTTAAGAATTTTTTATTGAAAAGCATGATGTTTTTTATTAAAATAAAAATTATTTTGAAATGGCTAAATGATGCCATTTTACAATGTATAAAAGATTGAAATCAAAAATTTTTTTTTGCCTTGTAAAAATATACATTTTGACAGAAATTATAATTGATAGAATTGATAAGAATTACAATTAGTGTTAATGTATGAATGAATTAAGAAAAAAATTGCAAAAAGAAAAAATTTTTGAATAATTTGATTATTTTATAATTTGAAATAAGTTAGCAGATCAAATTAAGACAATTTTACAAACATATTATGACAAATAAATCTATATTGCAATTAATTAAGTTAAAAGAAAAAGAAATGATAAGATCACTGAAAGGCTTGCAATTATCAAATTCTGAGCTCATTTTATGCAATATGCGTTAATTAATCAACTCAAAATATTAATTGTGAAGTAAAAATTACTTGTCAACTTTTTTCCAATCTTTCAATAGAAATGTTCCTTGTTTTTATTAGGATAAAATTTATTAATTGAATTTTTGAATTATTTTGATTTTAGGTAAAAATATGGTTTCAAAATCGTCGTTCAAAACATAAAAAGATGTCCAAGAATGGATTTAGCAATGATCGGCAGGGAACAGATGATGAGGAAGGTGAAGAAGAGGAAAGTAGCTCAATTGATGGAACAATAGCTTCACCTGCTCAACAACAACAACAACAACAACAACAACAACATCAACAACAACAACAACAACAACAACAACAACAGCAACAACAACAACAACAACAACAACAACAACAACAACAGGGTACTACATCACCGGTATTGGAAGGTGGTTGGCCACCATTGCATCTTGGTACACATCCTGGTGCTACCGGTGGTCCATTATCACATATGTCACCAGCAACATTACATCAATTACCACATCAACAACCTACCCAATTACCTCCTTTTGAAAAATACTGCGAACAGGTTGACGTAAAACCTTACGTTTATGATCCAATGGCGGGATATCAATGGCAACAACCAAATAGTTATATGCCACCTAATTATTATAGTAGCATATGAAAATTGATTCATTTTGTTATTGATATTGGTAAATATATATTTTTTTTTTTTTTTTTTTTTGTGTACAAAATTATAATTATTTTTAATCAAATTTACATGCAATTCATATTTTAATTCTATTATATGAGATACATCAAAATTTGTTTGTTTTACTAAAAAAATTTAAAGAAATAAAATTTAACAAAATTAGGTTTAACTTTAATCTTCTTTTTTTTTATCTTTCATTCATTTTCTTTTAAAAAATAATTTATATACTTAAATCATTGTATGAAAAATGATATGATAATGAAAACGAAGCATTTCTGTCTAATGTTGATTAACGAGGAATAAAATCACACCTCAACTAATTTTTCATTTTTCATTTCTTTTTTTCTTCCTACATTTTATTTAGAAAAATTTTGTTGCAGAAGAAATAAATAATTTCGAGGCGTGTTATTTTACAATCATTCCAGCATTTCATTTCAAAAAAAAAACCAAACATTTACTTCTCTTGATATTTTTTGTTGAATTTTAAATTTTTTACTAAAATTACCGCATAAACATTTTGACAACATCTTATATAAAGGTTTTTTTTTTCTTTTTTTTTTTTCAATCTAATAAGTTAATAAATGAAAACTTTTCCTCAAAAACATTATCAATGATAACAAATATAGCACAAAATTCTTGTCCTGAAAAATTTCCTTAATTCTTATTTACATATAAATCTTTGCTGCACTATCTAAAAAATATCAACAGTAATACACTCCATGTAGCAAAAAATATATTAGCTAATTAATTGGTTAATTCATTGATTCTATATGCTATTTTATCCATTTGAGAAATTTAATAAGAAGCTTAAATTAATATAATTATTTCTTTATAAGCAAATAAGATTCATTTTCAATACCAATTTTGATTAAAGATTAATGATGAAAAATAAACAAACAAATGGTTCATAGCAAATAAATAGAAATAAAAATAAAAAACAAACAAAATTGCACTAATTTTTTACATTATATTGTAATATTTTGATGAATTAGCTATAAATTAGTAATTAATTCCTAAGCTTTATTTTGAAAAATTTTATTCCTACCTATCATTGATGTTAATAAAAATAGGTAATCTAATGATAATTGATAATGATAATGATGATAGTGATAATAATCATTGATCGTAATTATCATGCTATAAATATAACTATGTGCAGGGTATTCATTCAGCTGCTCTTAAATTCTGTAAAACAATAAAAGACAAATTTAATGCTTAGCTCTTATGAAAATGTCATGAAATGATCAAAATTTTACAATAAAACATCAATGATGACGATGATGACAATGTTGATGATGATGATAATGATGATGACGATGTTGATGATGATGATGATGATGATGATGATGACGATAAAAGATGTAGTCAATTGATTCATCGATCCATTAAATACAATACAATATGAATGATCCATTATTATTCCTACCAACTATAAACTTATTGTATGTTTTATTTTGGTGAGATGAGGGTATGTATATTTAAATATTTCATATATAACCTTTTTCTACCTATTTTTCCCACTTTTTTTCATCTTCCCCAATTCTAACCTATTTTATAGTTCAATTTTTATTTCACAAACGATATGATTTAAAAAAGAAAAAAGTGGATGTAAGCAAAAAAAAAAAAAAAAAAAATATAGGTAATAGATGAAATAATTGTTGGTTTGTTAATTTTGTAAGCAAAAACGAAGAAATTTATTTGAAAAAATTCAAAAATTTTTCATAGTTTTGCATAATTTTATTTTGCGTAGAAAAGAAAAAATAATTGCTGAAGATTGAAATAATATAAATGGTATATTTGAAAACTTTTTAGTTAAAAAATTTCTATAATTCAGCAAAATTTTGCTGACAATTACTTATTGGAATTGAAATAAACTGTATGATTTAAAAGTGTTTCAAATGTTACAATAACGTTTAGAATAAAAGAAACATGGTATTATTGAAATATTTGACATTATAAGCAATCAAAAAGAATCGAAATAATTGAAAAGAAAAGAGGGCAAAAAAAAAAAAAAAAAAAATAGGACTTAGATGGATCGAATTGTTGTCGTAGGGACAAAATGAAAGAGTAAGCACATATTTGATTAGTTACCTTTAGAAAATGTCATAAAAACTGAAAGGTATCATTTTCAATTCTATCAAATTCAATCCAATAGTGTCCGATACCCATCCATCGACGAAATGAGCATATAATTTTAGGATTCCAATTTTATTCGATGATTTTTGCCCTCACAAATCAAATTTATATTTGCCATTTGTGAAAGAAATATAAAAGTGCAATAAGAATTGATAATACTTATACAAAAAATGTATTGAAGGGGAATATCTCGATTATCATCCAATAAAGTAAGTAAAATAATTGAGTGACCTTTTCCGACGGATAGAAATGTAAGCTTGCAGTGCGGATATTCAATGAACTAAGAATAAGGTAAATGAAAAATGACGAGAGGTTAATTTAAAATTTTATCTTTCCCGGAAGATAGCTAAAATTGAAGAAGTGTTTTTGGATCAGTTGACAAACAAGTTAGGTGTTTCGTTTGAAATTCGCAATGTTTAAAAATTTAAGAAAGT
>JABVXV010000513.1:0-31807 GCA_013365325.1 Dipetalonema caudispina | reverse complement strand
TGAACAAAGGACAATGTCACAATCTTATTTTATGGATATGAACAAAGGATAGTACGTTGCTGTCGGATCTGATTTAAGCATATCTTAACCACAGACAACAAAGACGCATTGTTAATATCTCATCTTAGACAAGGATGAGTATAAGTTAAATGGTTTATGTTAACAATTTATAAGAAGAATTGTTTCATTACGAAATGAAGCATCAATTACCGTAATAATAAGAAATGTATTATCCTTTCCTTCGCGAAATTCATTTAGATTTCGCGACAAGAATATCTCTTTTTTGTTCATCTTATTTGGAAGAATGAAAGCTTCCTTAGCATCATGATCAATTGTAGGTGCTGATAAAACTGATAGAAAATTTTCAATTTTAATTTTTTAAATTTTCTATTTTAAATTGCACGTCAGCAAAACTAACTTTGACTTTTTTCGCTATAATTTAATAAACAAATTTGGCCAAATATACAAATCGATTTAAGTTGACAGTTTGCACTACATAGCTCAAAAATTATGAATTATACAATTTTTTTGCATAAATTTAAGATTGGAGAAACAGAAAACTTCAAATGTATTTTAGATGTAAAAGCAGGAAAGAATCGAAGAAAAAAAAAGGAACCATAACGTGTGTTAATTTAAAAATGATCAGGAATTTAAAAATGACTAGCACAATGTGCACTTAATGAAAATCAACTTTAAAATAACAATTTCAAATGGAAGAGTTAATTTTTTGGTGTTCAAATAGGCTGCAGTAAGCTTCAAAAAAATTGGAATGAATACAGAAATGGGATGAAAAAGTGGATGTGAATTGAACTGAAAATGACTGCTTCGAATTTCAACGCCATTTTACAACTTCCAATATCGCCTAATACTTTATGGTAAAAAGATAATTAACTAAAATAGTATATTTTTTACACAAATCTAATTTACAATCAATCATATAAACTTACTACAAATTAAAAATAATAAGTGGGAAATTTCTCAGCAATAGCATGTTATGATCATAAATTTTTGCTTAATAAATTACAAATAGAATAAGAAGTGTATTTGATTCAAAATTTCATTAATTTCATCAAAGTTAACATTTTAGCTGTTACATTTTTGAACATTCATTTGCATGTCCAGCAATGATCATCGGAATTTTTTTTTTTTTTTTTTTAAAAACAGATCTGGAATTACTATCAAATAATCCGAATGACAATTTGCACAAAACAACGAATGCAATATATCGTTTTATTTAACCGATCATGAATCTTTAAGCAAATAAGTTAACATGGAAATTACTAGGAAGTATGTGAAAATTTAAGTTTGTCGAAGAAAGAAAATTACGTCGCATTTGTACTGATAGCTTAACGATAACGGAGGTAGCGTGGATTCAAATTTCTAACCATCATAATGAGAATTTCTGATATAAAGAAATGAAAATAGGATGAGTACGATGCTTTCAATGATTTGATCAATTAGCAAATCAAAAAGATAGCTAGGAACAATTCAACAAGAAAAGGAAATAAAATCCCGAACTGTTTACGGATGATCAGGAGATGGTCAGTTATTTTTGAAATTTATTATCATACATAAAGGCACATTAATAATTTGCATTAGATGTATATATACATGAAATGCATGCATATTTTATTGCAAAAACATATAAAGATTTTGGCATTATTCTGAATTCATTTTAAATTGATAAATTTGAAATTTTTATTTGCAATTATTTCATTCAATTTCCCGAATTTCGATGAAATTGAAATTGCTGTTGTTAAATTAATCAAAGGTGACTTATTTCCGTATCCTCTTAATAACACATTTATAAAACTAATACAACTAATGCCAGAATTTGAATGATATTGTTGTACAATTTGTCAGAGAGATAACACATTCGAATAATATTCTATTTATAGTAGGATTTACATAATAATTTGCTTATAAATTATTAAATAAATTTTACTATAAATAGACTGTTAATTAAATTAGTAGTTCTCGTATAGCCATGAAATATAGCATGTCTAATTTTTATATAATATGCAAATATAGGAGCCAAAAGCCTAAAGGTTAATTTTGAAATGAAGGAAAAAGAATTAATGATAAAATGTATTTGGTGATACATATTGTCATATGATACATATCAATTCAATTAATCGATTTAATTTTAAAGTAAATATTGTCAAATATTTCAGAAGTAAGAAAAAGTGAAAATTGATAAAAACATTTGCATTTGTATGTATTTCACTCATTTTAATACATTATCTTTTTCATTTGTCAAAAAGATTTATAAATGAAAAAATTGAAAAGGCAATTTTAAGTTAATTTTGTAATTAATGAAAAGCTACTAAATTATTATTTTCTAATTTTAAAGAGTATTTCATACAACAAATTAATTGATTATTTTTGAAATATATGAAGTTTAAAGATTTCATAATTACTTTTGATATTATTTTTACAACATCTTTCATTGTGAATATTACTAACAAAATTTGGAAATATTTTTAAAAAAAAAAAAATTATTTTTCATTAATTATTGTTCAATATTGAGCATAAATATCAAAACAAAGAACTAAAAATTAAAACAAAATTTAATCAAAATTTGGTACATTAACTATACAACTTGCATGCCAAAATGTTAACGGTGGAATAATATCTTGCCGATTTTCCCATATTTTTTTTAATGAATTATATTGCAAAATGGTCACCGAACAACGCGGATAGTAATGTATCAAACGTTGCATATCACCCATCGTTCGTGGCATATCAGTTCGATTTGTTACTATCCTAAATTGTAATTAATTTGTGATACTATCAATTAGCAGAGAAATACTAGTTGAAACTTATATAAAGTAATTAAAATTTTAAGATTTAAAAAAAATCAATGGATAATTTGATTATGAATAACAGTAGCATTCTTGAAACAATCTTGAAAAGTTATTTACCGATAAACATTTTGTGAAAAATGAAATAATCCGTTGATCAGAAATAATCGCTATCCTATTAAAATTTACTATTTCGTGAAATTTATTTATTATAACATTTTTTCCTTTTCATTCAAATTATTATTTTTGTCTCAATCTTTTTTATTGTTTATTTTCACTTGTTAATATAAAAAATAATTTAAATTGAATAATTCATAGGCATTTTATAAAGAATGATAATTCGAGAGGTGCGCTGTTAGTTTCTGAATGTTGGACAATGTCCATTCATCATCTCTCATTGTCCACAACTATGGAAAATAACAAGAAGCAGTGAAGGTAATTTGATAAAAAAGATAAAATGCTGTCACTCAGCTATTGTTAAATTATACCAACTGTTGAAAATATAGAAATGATTAATTCAAAAAGTATAAATTATTTAAAAAAAAAAAAGAAAAAAATTCTCAACCTGTATAAGGCATCAAGTGTTGGTGCATGAGATATGATTAATATACCACCATCTTGTTTTCGTTCAGATAAAATCCTATTTACCGCTTTTTCCACCCTCATTTGTATATCACTTGGTCTTAGCTCCTTAAACATAAGACTATGAAAATTTTTGATACAAAATTTAAAAAGGAAAAAAAAAACAATAAGTTCAGTAATTTCTGAAGTCAAAGGTTCATTGTTTTTTAAGTAATATTATTTACAGATTTATGCATTTCAAGTAATATTTCTTTCTTTTTTCTTTTTTTTTTTTTTTTTTTTTTTTACAAGTTATCAGAGATAAAACTTTTACGCATAAAGTTATAGAAGTAAAAGTTACCCATTGAAGTGAAGATTTAAGATCGTTGATTGATACGGCTGGTACATAATGCTCGTCACAAACGTATCCATTTGCTTGAAGATCTCGTGCATTGAGAAATTGTGGAACCTAAAGAGAAAATTTTGACTGATTTTGAAAAATAAAAAAAAAAAAGTTTATTTATAATTTATTTTACCGTTTATTTATGTGATAAAAGATAGCAATATCAAATGACATTGTAATGATACCAATGTGATGCTGAAATTGTTGTACAAAAAGAAAAAAAAAAAAGGAATATCTTAAAAGAACCTTTCCAATGAAGCAAACTGGTTCATAAAGAGCAGGTTCAATACGTAACCTAAGCGGTTCACGATAATTCAACGTCGATATTATGGCAATAGCTGTCTGCAAAACATTTTCTCTATTTTCAAAAATTATGCAAGAAATTGAAATATGATTCGATTGTTAATTTCTTTAATTTAATTACTTTTAGCTAACAGTTATCAAATTTTATTGCAATTACATGTTCAGTAATGATATAAATTTATGATATCATGAAAAATTTGTGATATTTTTAAACTTGAAAAATTAATTGAATGTATTGTTAAATTGAACCTGTAAGCATCTAAGTGAAGGTGAAGTGTAAATGGTATGAATGTGAAAATTTCTTTCGGATAACGAACGACCAACAAGTTCAGCACTAGCACGTCCAATTTGCGTCAATGGTGGATCATCTATATAGCTTTCAACACCACCAGATCGAATAACAGTCATTATTGCTTGACTTGTATCCATCTGTAACAATATGGATACATAATTAGTGTAATATTTGATTGTATAAAAATTTCATTAATTAGTAAAAATTCCTGAAACAAAAGAGTAAATAAATTTCAAAGTTAATGGATACTACTAATAATCTACCTTCATAAGCTTATTATGATTCAAGAATGCGCCATTGTTACGTAAACCACCAAAATCAGCTGGTTCACCATTTCTGATTAAAAAAATTCGCCTCGTTGTGTCTTTCTGAAATAGCAAAAAAAAAAAAAAAAAAAAAAAAAAACAAAGTTTCCAATATTCATTTTGAATAAAAGTTAAAATCGCATAATCTTGCAACAAATAATGCTAAAAATATTCAAATATTGCTTTTAACCTTATGCTAATTTTTAGCAATGAGCAACATTAATTTCGTATTTTTATCCAACATTGTAATACTATAAAATTTTTCACTTTGATACATCATCAAATGAACCTATTGTATAGAATGGGTCAATAGATTTAATAAATATCTCATAAAAATGCTTAATAGATGAAATGCAATGCACAATAATTTTCCTATCCGTAACACTCTCACGTTTATATGTGACGTTTTTTTAAAATTTAACTTTTAAGGATCTATTCATATTTTTGTTAAAAAGATGACCAATCAAATATTTACAACATCCTATCAATTCCAACTCTTTTTGGTCATATATTGGAAATGATATTTAAAATTCTAATTGTAAACTAATTTTCATTAAGATGTCAAAAAAAAAAAGAAAAAAAATAGTGAAAATTAAGTGGTATAAAAATATTTGTTAAATTAATACATATATATATATATAAATGTTTTAAAACACGTTTTATACGTGATGTTTTTAAAATTTAACTTTAAACATCTATTCGTGTTTTTGTTAAAAAGACGACCAACCAAATATTTACAACATCCTATCAATTCCAATCCTTTTTGGTCATATATTGTAATAATATTTAAAATTCTAATTCTAAACTAATTTTCATTAAGATATCAAAAAAAAAAAAAAAAAAAAATGGTGAAAATTAAGTGGTATAAAAATATTTGTTAAATTTATGCACAAATGTTTATAAATGTTAAGTAAAGAAATCTGTTGAAAGCGTTTCGAAATTATATAAATGAATGAAATTGTACGATGAAGGAAAATGACAATGCAATGCATTTCATTTTAATATATTAATGCTAGAATGATGCAAAAAATAAATCATTTTTACTAATTTATTAGTTTGCAATAATTTCTTATGAATCTTTTTCCGTTTGCAAAACAATTGCTCAATTATAAAATCAATATGGAGGGAAATGTGGGAAATTAAAAATAATTGAAAGATCACTAAAATCATGTCAAATATTTTTGCGATCAGTTACGAATATCTTTATATCTGCTTGATGAATATAAATTATAAATAATATACGTCACTATAAAGATTACAAAATAAATTGGTTGATTATTTGATTGTCGGATATTTGTTACTTCAAAGGAAACTTTCGTAATAGGAAATCCATTCATCATCGCTATCATTGCAGGTATTACAGGTAAAACGGAGGGCAAAAAAATGATGTAATAAAAGCATAGGAAATAATTAGCTGTTGTTTCATTTAGTGATTAAAAGTTATAAGATAATCAGGTAAAAATGCAATGTGTCAGATAGAAATGTCATCTAAATTGTAAATCTTTCTAATTAACAGATTACCGTAAAGCTATGATAATCAATGCAATGATATTAAGAATAAAATAATCTTTGTTATAAGATAATCAGTAATTAAATTTGCATGGATTTGGACTAAACAGAGAGAACCTTAACTGTTGAGTAACCACCGGTGGTCATTGCGTTATGCTTTGAATTTCGTGATCGTTTTTACTTTGTCCTGAAATGTAAGCTGAAATTATTTAATTTATATTCTTTTTTTTTCCCATTTTAAATGAACTTTTCTTTTAAAATAGATTTTTTTGAAATATATCGCCAATTGAAATAAATTATAAAATTGCCAAAACATACACCGAAATAGCAAAATTTCCATAGGCATAAGAGAAAATCGAACAACGAATGGTAATGTTATATAGCCAAAGCTTTGAAATTATAAGCCTATTTAGCCATAGAGCTATCATATAGCAATTGAAAGCCTACTAGTCTAATTCATTCATTTTTGATAAAATCAGTTTAAGAAAAAAAAAAATCAATTTCCGATCATAAACAGAAAATTAAAACAAGAATGATACACTTACAAAATATACTTCATACATTTGCTCTCCTGCTGAAAAATTTTAATTTATTTGCAACTGTCGATTGGAAGATGAGAGGAAAAAAAATGCTCATAAAAATGAGCGGAATGAAAGGAAAAAATAGACTAAATTCTAAAAATTCGATTCTACTTCGACTAATGATGTATGAATCATCAATTTTGTTTCGCACTTTGTATTTTCTCGTTGAAATTGAACGATGGAAGAGCTTAATCACGATGAAGATGATATATAAGGAAGAAATTGATATGTTGTTTGAAAATAAATGAAAGTATTAATTTTTTTTTTCACAAAAAGCAAAAATCATTTTACTTTTTTTTCCATTTAGTAGCAATAAGTTTATTGCTAGTGGATATAAGAATAATACAGGTAGTCAAGCATGAATTAAAAAAAGACATTAAAAAAAAAATAAACGATCAGATATTAGAGATTGTTTCCGATAACTCTCTCCCTTTCTCTCTCTCTCTCTCTCTCTCCCTCTCTCATTTTCATTTTTTTTCCTATCATTATTATTATACATTGGTAAGGAGTAAAAGAAATGAGTGATAGAAAAAGTTGATTTAAAATTTTGTCTAGTAAATAATATCAACAGACAACATATCTTGATGTAGTAATCTCTCTCTCCTTCTCTCCCTCTCTCTCTCTCCCCCTCTCTCTCTCTCTCCAAGCAATGATTTGATTCACATTTTTATATCGCTCGATAAAATTCAAATAAACAACCCTTCAATTACAATTTCAATATAGCTATGCACGACATCATAAATTATATTATAATTGAAATGCTATGGAAAAGAATGGCGAAAAAAGAATGCTATAATAGTCGTTCACATTAATTAATCTTAATTCTTCTTATTCAGAAATTAAATATCATTTTGAATTTGAAACAATTTTTCGGTATCAATTTTATGAATCTAAATTTTGACAAATAAATGAATCACTTTTCTATTTCTATTTCTTTTTTTCTTTTTTTTTTCGAATAAAAAAGAAAAGAAGAAAGTTATCAGTTAACCAATTTCTAATATATAGCTAAAATAACAATAAAGATGGATGAACAGTGCTAATTTATCATTTAAATTCAAGGCTAATTACTAGCTTAATGTAAACCTTCCAAAAGACACTTGCATTAAGCTAAACTAATTAGCTAGCTAGAGCTTTCTTGTGAACATAAATAATACTTTTGAAATTAATTCTCTCATTAACTCATTTACTTTTGCTCACTATTAAATATCAATGAATCAATTACTGTATGGATTAATGTTTATGTCAGTAAAATAATATTCAAATATAGACGAAAATTCGAAAATTTTTAATTTTTTTTTTAAAAAAGATTATATTTTACAAAAAAAAAAGATAAAAAAAAATTAAATTAAAAGATATTAGATAATGAATTAACCTTAAAAAGAATTAAGGCTCACTCCAATTTGTGATAATGATAATTGATGGAAAAATATCTCAGTAGGATTAAAGGAGCATGAATTGATCATGGCTGATTCTTCTCGTTAAAATTATGCCATGCATAGCAAGTATCATGTTGATTTTTTCTGCCAATAAATAAGCTGAAAACTTTTTCATCATTTAATAAATTTATATTCATTGATTATCCGAAATGAATCAATTATATTCTTTATCTTTTATTTCACCTAATAACTCAAATATTGAAAACATTTCATTTATATAAATGATATCAATTCAGATGTTATCAATGCATACAATTTATCACTTCTTATTCAAGTATAAAATATTAGTTATCTGTTATTATTGAGGATATTCAAGAATAATGTTGTAGTAAAAATCGTTGAAAATGAGAAGAAAAATAACGGAAGAATGAGTACCACACGTACATGCGTCATTTTTAACTTTATTCTTCCACTTTTCTACATCATTTAGCTTTGCTTTCAGCAAATAATACTTATTTATGAACATTATTTAAATAATTTATTAAAATGCAAAATTGTCTGTTTCGCAGTATGAAAAGGAATTCTACATTAGTGGTAAAAAACTTACAAACGGATAATATATCAGACGATACCATAGATCCTTTCGTTAAGCTCTCAACAAAACGAGGATAATGGATCGCTAGCTACTGGTCATTAAAAAAAAAAAAAAAAAAAAAAAAAAAACCACAACAAAGATCCTAATGAAGATCGTTATAGAATTTAAAGCTCATTTAGACTTCTACAAAATAAGCATTCCGGGATAACTTTAATTCATAAATTACAATCTATCTAATCTAGAATATACTTAGAAAATCTTAGAAATAAAATTGGAATATATATATATATATATATTTTTAATATAAGGACATAATATTATGTTTTTGAATGGTCACTTCTCAAGTAAGAATTCGCTAAACATTTACATATTTCATCAATGGTTTAAATGTTTACTTTAAATATTTGCATAAAAAGATATTTATAATTCGAATTTTAATGTCAATGATGTGAAATAAACGTTTTCGTTGATAAGCCTAACATTGCATATTCAATGAGAAATCTCGGGAAAAAGGATTGTATTAATACTTCCGATCATCATCTCTCTCTCTCTCACACACACACACACAATCTTTGAGGTCAAATTAAATGTATGATATAATTCATATGATAACATTATTACACAAGTAAAATAATGAAATAAAATCAGGTGATAGTGGGATGAATAAAAGAATGAAGAAGAATGATGAAAAGATATGATAAGGTAGAATAGAAAAGAGTTAAAAACAAAATGGGATAGAATAAAGTGAGCCAAGTGCTAATGTATGTTCAGAAATCGAGCCTAAGCGTCAATTGACCGAATAGCTAAGTGACATCACAACTTTTTCACTAACACTTACTGATAGAGTAGAAGTGATGATATGTTAAAAGTGTGATAAATGATACTGAATAGATAGTGTTACTATTATTCACTGATATTTTTCATCCAAGATATGGGAAAAAAAAAATAAAGAGATCATCGTTGATATTGAAAGATGAAAATGAATATGAAATAATGTCGTAGAATAAATTGTTGGATAATATAAATTAGCTGATCAGTTGTTAATTAGTAAATGTAATGGTACTATAAATTGGTTTACATCTTTTACAATAACATTATAAAATTGAATCAATAGATTGAAACATAGAAAATGATTTTGCTATGCTTTACTTATTCCGATTAACTTAAATTATCTGATCCATCAAAATAAAATTTATGCGTGCTTTCTTTTGGATCACTTCTACGTAGTGATTTATTTATTCTGTTCAATGATTTACTCATATTCTTACCTAACTAAATGATATAGGTAAGCAAGAAATCTTGGAATTTTTCAAAAGGATCGAACGAAAGAACAACAAAAATCATGCAGCAATATTTTTATTTCTTGATCAGCATCGCCTGAATGAAGAATAATTAATCCTATTGCTTCAATTTTGTTCTCTCTTTTTATTCATCAATTTATATCTATTTTTGCAAGACATTTGAGTCAAATTTAAGCTTTTTTAAAAATTTCGTTGTGACGACTTTATGAAATATCGAAGGCCTTTTCCTTTGTAGTTAAAAGCGCTCCATTTGATATTATAAACGGAGGATGAGAAGAGAATATAGAAATTTGCTAAAAACTAAAAATTGCCACACTGTTTAAATATGTCAACATTATAACGATGTTACGTTTCGAACTTCTTGGCAAAAATATTTTTCCACTTTAAAAATTGAAACTTATACACATATTCAAATAGCATTTTGTTATATTATAAATAATTTTCATAATTACTGTTACACAGTATGCTTACCTAAAAATTTCCCCTCACATAAGCATAAAGCAGAATTTTTTTCTAAAAAGATTTGTGATAGTTTTTGAGCTTTTGAATCTTTCTCAAATTTGTTCCAATTCTTGTAAGTGAGCATTTTTGTGAATGATATCATTAAATAATTTCTCATGGAAAAAGATTTAACCTAATTTTTTTTTTTTTTTTTTTTTTTTTGAAAGTAATATTTTTGGAATATAATTACCAGAAGGATTTCTTTTGTTAAATAATGCACGAAATGAATTTATCAATTGCGACAAAAAAATCCATCTCAGTCGAAAATCGGACTACTCATTCCTGGCAAACAATAGGGATGGCAAGAAATTTTGCATATTAAAATAAACATTTTTTAATCCATTGTTAAACACATGTAACAAAGTGAGATAATTAATTGCGAGGAAAATTCATTTTTAATTTAAAAGATTGAAATAATCGAGACGAACAATTTGATTTCATGCACACACAAGATAAAAGCTGATAAAAGCTGAAATGAATTGTTAACATTGATAAAAAAAAGAAAAGAATTAAAGGAAATATTAGGAGAGATGTTAGCAGAAATATTTTGGCTTCATTTAAATTCCACTCTTAATTTTACTCCAGCTTTTTTATGCAACGTTATGAAACTTCTTTCTTTTTATCAATGTTTCGATCCCTATTGATTAACCGAATGAAGTGAAATTTGAATAATTATGCATAAATAAATGTAAACAAATTGCAAAGCGATGAAATGAATGCAACAAAACCAACAAAAATTCCTCTTAATCAAGCAGGAAATGGAAATTTGATCATTTTAGCACAACAAATGTTGAATTGTTGAATGATCAACAAGAATAGTGATAAATCGAAGTAACATAAACTGATAGCAGAAAGTGTGTTGAATCAACGATGATACATACATCTCACAGCTAATTTTTTCCAAATTCAACAAAGTGCATCTCCTCCTATGGTGACGCAACTATACGTCAAATTCCAACTCACTTTATCTACATCAATCACACTAACAGACTAGTTATTTCAAGAAAAATTCTTCTCATCGTTAATTTTCATCTAATACACTTCAATAATTAGCGGAATGTCTATTCAAAGCAAATAAATCAGATTTTGGGTTAAATTGAAAGTCCGTTGTTAAATTTATTTATGAAAAGATTGAAGTCAGGAGGTTTACTGATTTTTCTCAAATTGATGGAAGTAAACGACAAGTAATAAGTTGTAAATTGTTATTTCTGAAAATAACTTGGATAACTTCTAAATGAATTGAAAAATTAGAATTTTAAAAAGAAAATTTAGAAACTATTAGAGAGAAGAAGATCACAATGTTAGCAAACAAATAAAAATCCAACAGATAGAGGTATAAGCACATAGAAATGCCAAATATATTATTTAAGCCAAAGTTGAAAGTTTTTAGAAAGCGTAATGATGCAATTAAATAATTATTTAATTTGGTGCTAATTTCAAAATAAAACAAACTTACGTTTGTTTTCAAAGATTTTTTATTTTACTATCAGATCTGAATTTGTTCATAATCATTTGGTTCAAAATTATGTATTGCATATTTTGGCTTATACTTCGTCTGTTACAAATTATAATAATTGCATAATTGATTCTCGATTCTATTCTAAATTCTCATTTATATCAGAATTAGAAATGTTTACATATTCAATGAAATAATAAATATATCATACATTAGCATTTCGAAGGGCGCCATTGTAAGTTAATGATGGTACTCAAATTTACAACAACATATTTCATTTACATCACCTTTTATCAGCTTCAAACAAAATCTAAGTTGAATTATTAAGTAGAGTTAAATTTAGATTTGTGAGCAGTGAACAAATTTGAAAAAAAAGAAATAATATATTAAATATTGGACCTTTTTATAGTAAAATGGATAGTAAATTAATTAAATAATTGAATACTACGCATATGACAATATATATTCTTGGTAAATGAATTTTTGGTCTTAAATTTGTGAGGAAGACATGATTTTAGACAGAAAATGAATAAAAAAAAGTGAAAAAAATTAATTTGAAAAAAAATAAAAAAAAAAAGGAAAGAATATCGATAATTTCTACCAATACATTTATCGAAAGCAAATATTACAATTTTTTCTACAGTTTCATTTTTTGCTTTCATACTATTAGTGATCTGAGAAAATTGATTGAATGAATTGTAACAGTGCATACTGAAATATGATTATCTGAATATGAAAGCTGATACTTCATACACATCATATAATTTAACTAAATGTGACATATTTCAAGTCTTCTATACAAAATTTGATTTGAAACTTTTTCTTTTTTGAAAATTCGGTTTTTCAGACAAAAAAAAAAAAAAAAAAAAAAAGTGTGATTTAGTACAATTCTCATATATACAAACAATGCTAGCGTTGCAGAATTACCCAATAACAACACCAATATCAATAATGAGCTTATAAAGGATCATACATTTACAGCATTAGTCATAAATCATTGGAATAGCCAAAGCTAAGAGTGCTGGATTTTATCACTTTTCAAACAGCAGAATATTATCTTGTTGAAAATCCGGAAAGTATTGAACTATGCGCATATATCAGTAAATAAATTGCATAAAGCATGCTTTCTCATGATTTTGCTCAACTATACCATATGATCATTTACCGATCGAATGTAACAGTTTAATAATCACTTATAGAAATGTTTTCATTGATATCTTTTCTTTGACAGAAATGTCAAAATCAGAATCGAAATGAAGAATTTTTTCTTATCATTCTGGTATTTCCAGAATTACATAGATTTTCGATGATGGTGGTTTTGATACACGCCGATGAGCAGCAAACGATGATGGGTACATCGAATTGATGAATATCTACAACAGCACAAGAAATGATATGTTTTGCTTAAGTATCAAGAGTTCTTGTTATTGTTCAATAATTTTGCTCACTCAGTAATTAAAGAAGCTTTCGAAATTTTGTTCATCACAATACGTGAAATTTGACTAAAGTTGATTATCGAATAATTACAGGTTGATAATTAATGTACGCTATTTGATTGTTTAAAAAAAAAAAAAAAAGAAAAGCTTTTACTTTCATGCAGAAACGAAGAAGACCACTTTGCTTTAACTTTCTCAAATGCTTTCTATTTCTTTTCTGATCATTTCTCTTCATCATTTTCATCTTATCTTTTAGATACGATTTGTGATCATTGAGGCCAATAACATAAAATATTGTAACCCATAACAGATACTGACACAAATTCTCGATGCAACAAATTACTGTCAATAATATGGCTTGTTGTAAAACGATCAACCTGAAAATAAACATTTATGATAAAAACGAAGTAATGAAGTGTTACGTTTATCTTTTCAATTTTTTACCTAAGCAAAGATAAATGATTTGCTTTCCATCCAATTTTAAATTTTTTTTTGTTAACTTCAATTGATTGATTATTCTCTTGCCTTAATTATTACATAATACAGAAATAGTTTAAAATTGGATAGGAAGCAAAATTAGTCATTTTCGTTTAAGCAAAAAAATTAAAGATGAAGATGAAAAATTTATCGTTCAGGATAAAACTTTATTGAATTATTTACTTTCATGAATAATCGCCTAATTTCTCACAAAAACTACAGATAAATTTTTAATAGTTTCTAAAAAAATTTTGGTAAACAGTAACTTATGATTTCTTTTTTTCGCCTTGTTGATTTTTGCAAAGAAAAAGACAGAAACGTTTTCAACAGTAGTAAGCTGCCTGAATAACAATGTTGAAAATTTAGATGCAATACTATGTAAAACTTCAAAGTTTGTTGACTTAATATTAGTTAGATAATTTAATTAATTCAGTTAAGAAAATTTTAAACGATATTCGATCTTTTCAAGTTGGGTATTTCAAAGAAGTTTTGTTCAGAATGAAAACAAAAAACGGCTATTTTGCTGCACTTTTTTCATGATGAAATCATTTTGACAGGTTTTCAGAAATAAAGTGCAAAATGTTCAGACCGAAATTCGGGAGTGGAAAGGAAGGAAAATTTGGAAAGATTTAACGCCCGTAACTTCAGGATGTTTCGAAATTTTCTCGTTTAATTATTTCATGAGTTAAATTTTTATGCTAAATTTTACTTCTTGTTTATCTTGAAGAATTTCAATTTCACCCAGGTGTGAGCATTTATTACAGATGATTGGAATATTAAATCCGAGAATACCGCTCAACTGATCAAATAGTTGATTCAGACAGTAATAGTTTGTATGGAATCAATCCACTAATATAATTTTTTTTTTTTCCCTTGAAGGTATTTTGCCTATCAACCTCAAAAATACCTAAAATTTACAGCTAATGATACAGTATAGACAAACTTTGTTTTCTTAGGGCTATATTTTTTTCTATTTTTTATATCCGCATATTCACATCTAATTATCATATATCACGCATATGATACATGCTTTCATATGCTATTCTCACGTTTGATCAGTCAATATTTCGCTACCATATGAGGCTTACTATGATCATCGAGATCAAGAAATTTCGATTTTAACTAAGATATGCAATGCCTCCCCAAGCATCATTGGTATAGAATTATAATAACAAAAAACGATTTTAAATTTGAATGATTACCTTTCGGCTGATCTTATCGGTAATTTCGCTAACTGTCTGCAGAAATATTGTTCATAGTCAGTCCTGTTGGTCATTATAGAGTTGTTGATAGCTAATTGTTTCATTATAAAGTTCAGATCTAAGTGTTTTGGAAATATTCGGGATAATTTGTTCTAAGGCTCCAAAAAGAATTTGAATGTTACAGATAACGATAATGAATAACAGAATTAGGTAACAATGATAACAATTGAGCAATGTTAAAATTTTCCGTAGCAAATACTTCTGCTGAAGAAAACTTTCCACAACTACGAAATTTTATACTAATGTACAATTTGTTCCTTCCTCGAGATCAAATGTCCCTTAAAGTATCAAAGTTTGCACACGGTAACATCTGTTTGATCAATGAAATCATCCAGTAGCACAATTTGCGTGTTTTAATCATTAAGCTTTTAAGAACGGTGTTAATGGAACTTATTGTCAGTTGCTCCATACAACAAC
The DNA here is from genome assembly GCA_013365325.1 of Dipetalonema caudispina. Lineage (NCBI taxonomy): Eukaryota > Metazoa > Nematoda > Chromadorea > Rhabditida > Onchocercidae > Dipetalonema > Dipetalonema caudispina. Next base: position 16,228 of record JABVXV010000513.1, on the reverse strand, counting down.
AAATGTTAAGTACAACTTATTGTGATATCAAAGAAAACCTTTCCTGTTCTAACTAAAATAACTTTAGCAAAAAATCTCAGACCAATTATTTTCTCCATCAGGAACTACTGAAGCAGAAGCATAACAACTGTCTAATATTCAATTTCAAATATACTGCGCTATCAATTCCTTAAGGAAAATTATCCAAACATCAAACATCTCTCTTCTTGGATAACTCCAGCCTTCAACTGAATTATCTCGGACACTATCGAGACACTTAGAACCCGATTCTCTATACAACTTACAATGAAACTGCAATAACCAACGAAATTAAATCATCAATCGACAGAACCAACCACATTCAACATTCCTGCAGATTGGACTTTGAAATCGTTTTTTTATTGTTTCAAGATATATTTTGATGGGATATTTAAATGATTTTTGCTTTTTGTCTCTTCCTTACCGATCAACAAAATATTTCTTGATAATATACAGAAAAAATGCATGAATCAAAACAAATAATCACTGAAACGTTTTTTTGCTATGCAAATCTTTCAACACCTCGTCCAGCTCGTCATCTCCCATTTTGTTTTCCAGGCTAAATAAGCAACTTTCTGATCATTACATTGATAGAATGGATCAAGAAAAGAAACGTTGTTGAGTGAAATCCTGAGAATTTCACTTTTCACGCTACTGTAGACTAACAGATCCTATAAGTCATTCAGAAATAATTAGAAAAAACATGGCACTAATATCCTTGATTACCTGGGAATTAAAGCTTTCGCTTCCTCAGACGTTTCTGGACAAAGGTTAGCAATTTGTGCAACCTCGAATTTATGTAGCGGTTTTGTTGCCAACAGGCTGCAACCAATATTTATTTTTAAGTTACTAAAAAACTGAGTTTTATTTCAACAAAATGATAAAATATTCATAGGAAACGTATCTTTTTAGTTGCAGAATTTAACACTTACGTTCTAACAGCTCGAATCGTTTCTCTATTTTTAAATCGTGCCATTCGTCGAGTATAATTTAAAGTTTTTACGAATACATCACTCATCTCGTCGATTTCCTCCTGAAAATAAACTTTTTTCTGCCAGTAACAAAGATCGATTTCGTTGACATCAATATTAAATTCACCTCAGACACGTCCGGAACGCCAGTTATATACATTACAAAAATGATTAAGACCAAGAAACAGAATTTGTTCAACTAATAGACGAAATGACACAACATAAATGCACGAAATCAAGATGATAACATCCCGCCATCTATCTCTTACCATATGCGAACTGAATTCTAATATGGTTGCTTGAATTAAATTACTGCTTTATATAAGAACCTAAAAACTACACATAGAACTAATTTTGTCTGTATAAATGACGCTGCACGTTTGCTTTAATTAAAAGTAACGTTGGTCAAAACTTGAATAATTGGATCGTTTAAATTCATAACTTGATCAAGAGATCTCACCTTCTGCTCACTTTGCTGGCGTCGATGTTCTAACAGTAAATATACTTCTGATGTTAATAAAGTATCGGCTTGTTCAAATTCTGAAAATAGAAGTGGTAATTAATCTAAATACGCTGCTGTTAAATTCAAGAAAAGGTGTATTGAAAGTAAAGTCTGCGGCGGAAGCAATCTCCTTTTTTCCTTTTTTTTGCTGCCACTACATTAAGGATAGGAAAGCAAACCTTTCGGGAATTTCAATTCGGTAGCATCTTCATCATTTGTATCGTCCGGCTGATTACCCGGCATTATCCTCGTCCTTTGCGAAAAACAAAAACCCCTGCAAAACTCTATATCCATACGTATTTTACCAAAATTAAAAAACGCTGACCTCAGATATTATGCTCACTATGAATAATCACAGTCAAAGAAATACTAGGAATAAGCATTTATTTTTATTGTTCAAAAAGATCATCAAATAACACATATTGCATAAATAATGATTTGACAGAGCAGGAATAAGCGCAGCAAGTATATTACCATAGACTGCAAAAATAAAAGAACGAAGAAGTATCCGTACTTGATATTTAATATAACCAATCACAATAATTGTCATAAGGCCAATAATTCCAAGCAAGAGTGAAACAATAATAGGATAATATCGAGATCAGTGATGATAACCAGAGAAAAAAATAGAGATCAATAAAGATCAATATGATCACAAATAAAGAGGCAAAATGTTACAATTGCAATTTTTACATAGGCTTAAATTCAATAAAATGCTATAAGAACGTGTTACTGAAGGAAGTTATAACTTTTGAAAAGTTTAAAGATCTTAGCATAGTCCAAAAATCTCTTCGCTGTCTCTCGGTTTATTCTTTCGCATCACTGTCGCTACTGAAAGGACTGTAACAAATGTGCAGAACTGTAGGAAGATGCGAAATCTGAAATACAACATTGCTGCCAAAAATGCCAAGTCACACATTATGTTTATGTCTTACCAAGCCAAGCCTTGAGACTCGCTAAACGTTGCTACGCTAGAACATTCAAGTTGAATGTTGCGAAAAAAAAGGAAAAATTTATTCTTACACACAATGGATGAAATAATAGTCACGTTTTCGAAGAGATATGTTTGCAAAATAGCTCCTCAAAAGTATTCTGACATATATCATAATGGATTTGTATCACAGAAGTCCTCCAATCAAAAAGAAATGATATCTAATTATAGCAATAATGTTACAATGCAGTAATTGAACTGCGCAGTGAAAAAAATGTAAAGACTACAAATGATTCTGACCTGTGCTCGGCGAACGATATTCTTTCTGAGTGAGGCTTCAAAAAGCCATTCAAAGCAATCCATGGCAGTACAATTCCAGCAAGAATGAAGGGATCCTTCAATACATCGTGTCGTTTTTTCAACATTTTGTAATCCATCTAAAAAAAAGAACGAAAGGAAGAAGTGTTTTGGTGATAAAAATAAGGAATTGCAAACTTCCAATCTTCATACCTCCCATAACTGCCAACAGTGATATAGATCAAAACATTCAGTCGACAGCAACTAACAACGACAGAAAATGTATGATGAAATAAATGTAATCGTTATTGATAACCTAAATACCATTTGTCGATGATTATATCTGAGCAACTTACAATGGTATCAGCAGTGCCAGGATTAGAATTACCAACCTGAAAAATTCAAGAATTATTTTTGAGTTACTTCGAATGACATTAACTAGACTTTCTTCCCGTTTCTTCAAATGGTATTAATTGAACATGGCACTTTTTTCCACTGTGCTATTCCTATTCTCATAACTGACTGAAATGGTAGAAACTCATTCCAGCTCTCTCAAAACGATTTTGGCAGCGACGGAACAGATATTTTTTGATGATAACGATGATAAGGAAGCAATAGCTTCTTGAATTATCTATGAAAAGGACAAAAGGAAAAAGATGAAGAAGTAACTGAATGAACTAACCAATATGTTGGCCATATATACTTTGCGCAGCGTTCCTATTACCATACTTCTCTCTGTAAAGTAAGCATAAACATTTCTGTAATTTTATCTAAATCTCATTAGACGATTAAGTTGAAAGGTAACAGGAAAGAAAAGTTACCCAAACATTTTACTTATATATGGTTAAATCGGAGAGTAACGAGAAGCAAGAGCTATCCAAGGGAAATGATAGGATCTCCCAGAAGCACATAATATCAAACATCGGGAGTGCCAAGATTCCACGGCCCAGGCATTAAAAAGTGGCGCAGAGCAGAAAGAAAAGTTAAATTTTAAAGATTTCCGTTAGATTTAATATGGTAATTTTATTTGAAGTGGTGGATTATTTGCAGTGAAATATTTTTTATTGCTATAATTTACTTTTAAATGAAACATTTTATAAAAAGAAAGAAAAAAAAAAGCAAAAAATGATCGACGGATATCACATTAGATACTTCTAAAGATTTGTTTATTGCATACATTTGCATAAATTTATGTATATTTAAATTACATTTTCGTTATCCTATCATTATCGTGTAAAAAGACATCATTCATCACTTACAAATATATTCTATCACTTACAAAACATATTCCATCTATCGTTGGACAATGAAATAAAAGCAATAAATTTCGAAACGGTACTTAATTTCAATTAAAAGGATTGATATAAGTCTTATCATTAGCTATATCTATTATTTTCATTTTTTTTTAAAACAAATTTTATCTCATGTACTAATCGTTAATTATAAATTAAACTTATCAAAAAATCTATATAATTTATACAGTGAAAAGTTAATCCCTTTGAAATATGTATCGCATTGAAATTGTAACGAATTCTATGAAAATTTTTACGACACTAATAATTTTTTTTTTTCTAATCAATTATTTCATTCCAATTATAATTGGCTCTTCTCTGAGGGATAATAGTGGAAGAGTTTATTCGATTCAAATGAATGCATCAATTTGTTTCCTTTTGTTGATAGTACCGAGCAATTGTAGCACAGGTAAGTACGAAAACGAATGAGGATCCTTGCAGGAATATTCGAAATCTAAATGGATAATTAATTATCATATGTAAATTACTACAATGATGATAAGTACGATAATTTTTAACTATTTTAATCTATTGATGAGAAAAATTAAAGATTCAGAAATAAAAACCAGAATATTTCAAGTACATTCCAGAAAGAAAATGAAAAAAAAAAGGATTGAGACATTTTTTTCTTAGCATATACTTAGTTTCTAATAAGACTTTTCCCTAATTATCATACCATCAAAAAGTGTAATTTGTAAGATCTGAAATACGATCGGATCGAACTAATCTGTTCAAAAGTTAATTGTTAATTAAAAGGATGAGAAATAATTCCACATTAATAAGAGGAGATTAAAAGAAAAAATGCATTCATAGAGTCTTTGTAGTATATTATAACTTAATAAATGTTTGGAAAAATCTCTAATACTTTTTCCTATCAAGTACTGCATTGCGGTTCAAAGGTGAAGAAAAAAGGAATAAGGAAGAAATTCAATTAATTGTATTCAGTATACCACTTACCATACAGATACATCAAATTTTGAATCCATAATGTAAACTAGAAGTTAGAAGTTGATACGATGCATTCAATCATTTCAATTATTATTGCAAAATCATAAAAGTGTACGATATTACCTATGTTCTGCGAATGAAACTCTTTCACTATGTGGTTTCAGGTATCCCATTAAAGCTATCCAGGCTAGCAAAGTACCAGTTAGAAATACCGGATTTTTTAGCCAATCACGACGTCGTTTCATTTCTTGTTGTTGTAGCTGCAACAAGAATATAACTATTATCATTAAACTACACAATCTGACCCGAGATTAGAGTTTTTCCAAACAATTATAACATTACTATATCATCCCAATCTTAATCACTCAGGAAGGAAAAAATGTCGATCCGTGGTGATAATTTGTTGAATTCTGTGATTGCTCATAACATCCATCCATTATTATTATTATTATTATTACAATTATCGTTATTGTTACATCAATTCTTATCATTGATATTTATTCTATTAACATTGTAAGTTTGTCACCATTAAAACACTATGTGAAGCATAAGTCATAAATGAATTCCTTGATTAAAATCATTAATTTCAAACAAAACTTACATTCATCCCGACAACACCTGGATCGTAATCCTTAGTCTGAAAAAAATATGACATTCATAAGCAAAAAAGAAGCAAAATTCGTTTTATCCTGAGATATGTGCTATGGTGAAATCACAATATTTTTAAAATATATATGAAATTTTGGAAAATTCTAATTGCGTGATTTGAATGAGATCCTTCTTTGCAATAGTTTGCGTTAATTAATCCTAATGAACTAACCTTTTGTATTGTTGCTGAAGTCATTAACGCTTTTCTAATCAGATTCATCCTTTATTAACTGCAAATTAGTATTATATTATGCATCATATCGCCATTACGATAAATCTCGATGGTATTAAGCGACAATTAAAATTTTTTTTTTAAATCAAAATCTTCGAAGGAATAAAAAAAAATTATTACATTTGATAGAATATCGAATATTTTAAGCAACACTCTCTTTATTGATAATTAGCTTAAAGGAACTTCAGAAATCATAGCTTCCGAAATCAGGTTGATGATGATTTGAAGTCAGAAGAAATGAGGCGAATGTTATCCGAAAAAGATTATTTCACCGTTATTGGTAGATTCAGCGTGAAAAAATTTTGCCGAAAGTTTTACATGAACATACGAACGTTCCATCAACTATGTTTTATCCTATCAGCAAGTTTTCTCGTTGTAATAAACAATGAAAATAATATTTGAGGGATTCTTATTGTCGGATCAAATCTATCTTTGAATGAGATCTGATTCAGTATAGTGAGCAAATAGGAAATCAAGAATGGTACTAGTGGACGAAAACGATGAAAGATGTAAACAATCTAACCATTTTTCTCTCAGTCTGCACTGATATCCCCGGTAAGTAACCTGAATTTACACAATCATATCATAACCTATCCTCTAAATTACTTTTTCATCCACAATGGTGAAAAGCTTAATTGAACAATTTGCCCTGAAAAAAAAAAAAAAAACTGTTTCAAAATGCTCAAGCAAATCTGAAACTTTAATGCTTAAACATAGTTGAATCAAATATCAAACAATTACTATTTCGAAAGAAAAGAGAGTATAGCAAAAAGATGGAAAAACCAACTCTTTGTTACTTTTCCGAAATAATATTCCGGAAAATCAATTGGGAAAATGACGATATAAATAACAACGTTGAAAAGTTTAATCCATGGAATAGCTTTATTGTAGTAATAATAAATGTTTATAAGAGGTAGTATCATAGCACTTTGACCTAACATTAACCGTATATATACGTATATTCCTACAAGTTCACAACAAACTTATGTCACATTGATTAAATATAATAACGACGAGATGACAATGCAAAGTTTGTAAGTGTCAGAGAGGTATAGCAATTCTTTCTCTCTCATAGCGTTCATTTCAACACTATCACAATATCGATTTTCGTTAAATAGTGAAATTTGTCTCGTTCACTAATCAAAATAGACAGAGAAACATAGTGATTGAAAAAATTTTCTTTTATTCTGCAATTAATTGAAATTTTTTTCAAATTTAGATTAGATTGATGATAATTGAAGTAAAACGATAAGTTAAGTATCATATCATAAATGATGATATATTGATAGGTTGCTGTATTGTCAATACCTTATATGAAATAATTTCTCTAATCTTTCCCTTTTTTCTTTTTTTTTTTTGAATTATCCTTTTTTTTTTTTTTTTAAATGCTCTAAGCTATTTTGTGCTAGTTATAATGAGAACTTAATCAGTTCCGCTTTTTTTTTTTAACATGAAAACATGAAAAACGTAGAGGAAACATATGGTAATTAGCGGGATTCATAATTATAGGAAACTATAAAACTTTCTGAAATTTGAATATAGCCTACTCAAATATCATTCAGTAATAGAAGAATTGAAATTATACGAGTGGAGGAAAAAGGCATAAGTTGGATATGAATATGGTACAATTTACGTGTTTACTTTTGACGCATAATCGACACGTCCGTAACTTAAATGAAAAGAGAAGTTTGTTGCACATTATTTGATTCCTTGCGACAACTCAAACATATATTAAATAATGCTTTATTTTATATGTTATTCACAAAGTATTTTAAAATTAATATGAAATAAAAAGAAGGAAAAAATAGTAAAAGTCGTTAATGCATATGCGATATCGCAATGTCCTTTATCATGCTATCGCTATATGCATTTATTTGTCATGAGGGATATATTGCTGATCCCTTATCGAAGTACCGTGATACCAGGCAGCTGTACCAATAAATGCGACATATGGTACCAAAGCAATGGATCTAAATAAACAATATTACATGCATCATATATTTTACATCTCAAAAATTGCCGCAAATACTTTGAAGAAATTTGGCTATGCAAATCAAACTTGTCATTCACAAATATTTCAATGTTTCGATAATTTAGAAAGTCAAACTAAACTGTCCGATTGAAGTTGATATTTTAGAAAGTTTACTAAAAAAGAATTGATAATTATTCATTTACCGGTTGAATTCAACCTGCGACATGCTTTTTACGAAACGTCTGCGAGCGATGGAGAATGCCGTGTTGAGAGCAACACATGCAAGAATCGGAACAATCGGATTTTTCATAAATTTTTCGTACATTTTTTTCACTATTTCTGTATCATAAGACTGCAAAGAACTGCATGTATGCATGCATGTACTAACTGCATGTATGCATGCATGCATTATAGCATGATATTACTAATTTCGTTTCATTCTAAACTTACAAAAAATTACCAAAGGATGAAAGTGGAAAGACATGCTGCTGTTGTTAGATACTGTAATGTATGCAAAACCTGAAACAAATTCGTTAACAACGATGTGATGAAATATGAATCTAGAAAGTGGTTAACGTGAAAATTTGATGATGAAATTAAAATTTACATTTACATACCACTTATTAAACGTAATATTCATTTTAGCGTTAGCAATAAATAACGTAATAAATATTCCTAACCATAGAGCAAAAAATTGTAAATGAAATGGTTAGACGTAAATAACGCAATGAAACGTAAGGTACGTTATTACATCTTATCTTAGTTGCTCACTGTATCAGCTAACAACCATCCTTTCCACTTACTAACAGTCCATACACCCGATATTATATGATACTTCCCACATAAATCATGTAGTGCAACGTGAAAAGTGCAAAGTGCAAGACTACAAAGTGTTAGAAGTGCATCGCTAATCACTGATATTCACATGCCCGCACTTCGACACTTCACAAAATTTCAAAGTGAAAGTGAAAGTATGATAAGAGAGCAATCAATAGATGGGCCTGTTTTTCGCACCCATCGATATTGCTTTTATTTCCCCTATCGTATCCACACTTCTCCGTTTTACTTCCTCTCTGTTAGTTGAAGAAAAAAGCCCCATAAAATTTACCAACCCGAATGATGAATTTCTGAGTCTCATCATTTCATTGCTTCGCATTAAATTTTCTTCTTTTTGAATATAATTTTTTGAAAGAAAAAATAATTTTTAATAACAAATTAAATAAACAAATGTATGCTATTCTTATAAATAAACAAATATGAATAAACAAATAAATAAATAAATAAGTAAACAATAATAATAATAAATGTATGAAATTTTGTCATTAAGTGAAATAATGACGAATTATGAAATCCATTGAAAATGTTGAAATTTTTTTAAATCAAATTTTGGCAGATATATTTCATTTCAGGCAAAATTATAATATGGCTGTACAACATGGCTGTATCCGTAAAATATTTCTACCACTTAATGATCGATCCATTCTGCAGATCACTTATGCCAGTGCTTACCAATCTTATTCAATGTTCTTGTTTTCAAAGTCCACTTTTAAAAAAGGTATAGAATGTGATGTATTATTGTATGCTAATTTTCACTGGCATCAAGTAATTAGATCACTTCAAAATTATTCAACTAATTTACTAATATAAACACATCAGTTTAGAATCACTCTTCAAAAATGTTAAATGAAGTATAAAAGTTTTCCGTCTCCACAAATATTACAATCATTTATCAATACTTGTTATTATGCTATCATAAAAGTGTATAGTTGTAGTAGGATATTGTAACAAACATTCAGAATGATTGCTATGATTTGAATTTGATTTAAAGCCATGTGATGCTAACTTTGAAAATAAAGTACACAATGAAGGACCAAAAAAGCTTTTGATGCTTTTTTTGTTGCTTTTGAAGTTTTGCGATTACAAATTATTTATTTCTATTATGAATGCATTTTGTACATCTCAATGTATGCTTTCAAATCTTTTATACGGAATGAACCAGCCATCCAGCCATTTTGACGTGAGGAATTGTAGTTTTGTATATCTGTGTTATATGTTATTGTGTGTTATTTTGTAGTTTTGTATGTCTGTGTTATATGTTATATCTGTGTTATTTTGTATTTTGTATGTCTGTGTTATTATATGTTAATATTATGTCATAACCATACGGAATAATCCAGCCATCCAGCCATTTTTACGTGAGGAATTGTAGTTTTGTATGTCTGTGTTATATGTTATATGTGTGTTATTTTGTGTTTTGTATGTTATGTCTGTGTTATTGTAGAAGAAATGGTGTAGTAGATACTGCAGAAGAGCATCCCACGATTGGCTAGTTTGGTTTGTTTTCATTTTTTCTTTTAATATTTTACATTTTTTGAGGAGACTTCAACTCCGGTGTCAATTACTGATGAATCGACAAACTCGACCACTATGACGCCAGAGCAGTTGTTTAAAACAGTATGTGAAGAATTGTAAATTTTAGACGGAAGATGATAAAAGCTTAGATTTGGATTCGTAAATTTAAAAAGATTTGTTTAAATTTTGATTTTTAAGGTACAATTCAAAGATGGTTCAAGGCCGAAATCATTGTAAGACTGATATGGAAATATGCTGTGGCACCGACTGCTGTCCAGCACAACAGGAACTTGTTGGTGATGGTAATTTCGCTTATCAATCATGGTTTAGGTTTGTTGATATTTTGAAATTTGAAAAATCCTACAGCTAATTCAACTGAGCAGTAGGCTCTTTCGAAATTGCTAATGAAATTTTGGCAGCTACTAAAATAGTCAACATAGGTAGATCATTTATTATGTATCGTTTACCAATGAAGTGAAAAGTTAATTAAGGGTAGATATTTTCTAGAATTTCATATAAGTTAGCAAGAATTTTTTAGAATGTTTGAGACTTTTAGTGCATGCAGCAGGATGGTAAAATAAGGAGATTTGAGAAGGATGAGAAGGAGAGAGAGAGAAGGATGAAATAAATGATGCTATCCGCTTTTAGCAATTTATTAGGTTTTGTCTATTAAGCTGAAAAAACATTTCAGTGTTTTGGCATTAACCCCATTAATTGTGCTCTTCTATACATTACGACATTTTCGATTTCATTACGATATTTATCAACGGAAATGGTACGTAACTTTCAAAGGTTATTACAATAAATATAGTGAATTTAAAAATTTTTAGACTATGAAATTTTATTAAATATTCTTATGGTACTATTTATTTTTACACGAAAATAAAAAAGAATGTTATCTTTTACTGATTTAACTCTTTTAATAATGAACTTCAGTTTCCAAACTTAAAGAAAAGAAAATATTTTAATTTTTCAGGATAAAAAGGAATCGTTGCAACTATTTTGTATGTAGTTTTGTATGTCTGCGTTATATGTTATGTCTGTTATTTTGTATTTTGTATGTAGTTTTGTATGTCGTAAAAATAAATAGTACCATAAGAATATTTAATAAAATTTCATAGTCTAAAAATTTTTAAATTCACTATATTTATTGTAATAACCTTTGAAAGTTACGTACCATTTCCGTTGATAAATATCGTAATGAAATCGAAAATGTCGTAATGTATAGAAGAGCACAATTAATGGGGTTAATGCCAAAACACTGAAATGTTTTTTCAGCTTAATAGACAAAACCTAATAAATTGCTAAAAGCGGATAGCATCATTTATTTCATCCTTCTCTCTCTCTCCTTCTCATCCTTCTCAAATCTCCTTATTTTACCATCCTGCTGCATGCACTAAAAGTCTCAAACATTCTAAAAAATTCTTGCTAACTTATATGAAATTCTAGGAAATATCTACCCTTAATTAACTTTAATTAACTTCATTGGTAAACGATACATAATAAATGATCTACCTATGTTGACTATTTTAGTAGCTGCCAAAATTTCATTAGCAGTTTCGAAAGAGCCTACTGCTCAGTTGAATTAGCTGTAGGATTTTTCAAATTTTAAAATATCAACAAACCTAAACCATGATGATCTTCTGTGATAAGCGAAATTACCATCACCAACAAGTTCCTGTTGTGCTACCTTACGGAATAATCCAGCCATCCAGCCATTTTTACGTGAGGAATTGTAATTTTGTATATCTGTGTTATATGTTATATGTGTGTTATTTTGTAGTTTTGTATGCTGTGTCTGTGTTATTGTAGGAGAAATGGTGTAGTACATACTGCAGAAGAGCATCTACGGCCGACCCGGTTGGTTTGTTTTCATTTTTTCTTTTAATATTTTACATTTTGCAGTTGTTTAAAAGAATATGTGAAGAATTGTAAATTTTAGACGGAAGATGTAAAAATTCATAAAACCTTAGATTTGGATTACTATCGATCTTAGTACCTAATATAACTTTCTTTTAAATGTGCCTGAAATTTCCTTTCTTTTTTTGTAGGCAATTCTCCGTTCTCGTTCCGAGCCGTTGAGAGCATCAAATGGTCAGAATTATTATTTCGATGAGCGGAATCATCAGTCTAAGAATGGTTATTTTATGTGTTCAATGCCGATCAATGATGTGGCGGAAATGTTGCAGGTTGTTGGAATTAAAAAAATTCAACTTTCAGGGCAAACCTTTTGATCTAATATATTAGGAGCAAGGAATGCGTTTGATAGGTACAAAAAATTTGGCGAGATTAAATTACTCTTTCTAATTAAATCTAGAAGAAATCGTGTAGTACATACTGCAGAAGAGCATCCACGATTGACTAGTTTAGTTTGTTTTCATTTTTTTTTTAATATTTTACATTTTTCAAGGAAACTTCAACTCCGGTGTCAACTACTGATGAATCCACAAACTCGACCACTATGACGCCAGAGCAGTTCTTTAAAACAGTATGTCAAGAATTCTAAATTTTAGACGAAAGATGTAAAAATTCATAAAAGCTTAGATTTGGATTCCTAAATTTAAAAAGATTTGTTTAAATTTTGATTTTTAAGGTACAATTCAAGGATGGTTCAAGGCCGAAATCAGGAAATATCAACGGAAATGGTACGTAACTTTCAAAGGTTATTACAATAAATATAGTGAATTTAAAAATTTTTAGACTATGAAATTTTATTAAATATTCTTATGGTACTATTTATTTTTACACGAAAATAAAAAAGAATGTTATCTTTTACTGATTTAACTGAACTTCAGTTTCCAAACCTAAAGAAAAAAAAAATATTTTAATTTTTCAGGATAAAAAGGAATCGTTGCAACTATATTAGAGGTAAGAAAAGAATGTATATAGTTTTGTATGTTTGTTATTTTGTATTTTGTATATATAGTTTTGTATGTCTGTTATTTTGTATTTTGTATATATAGTTTTGTATGTCTGTTATTTTGTATTTTGTATGTCTGTTATTTTGTATTTTGTATGTAGTTTTGTTGTCTGTGTTATATGTTATGTCTGTGCTATTTTATATTTTGTACGTAGTTTTGTATGTCTGTGTTATATGTTATGTCTGTGTTATTTTGTATATGTAGTTTTGTGTGTCTGTTATTTTGTATTTTGTATGTAGTTTTGTATGTCTGTTATTTTGTATTTTGTGTGTAATTTTGTACGTCTGTGTTATTATATGTTAATATTATATATGTGTATTTTAATATTAGCTGTTTGTATGAATTTTGTATTGTATTTTAATTGTATTTTAATATTGTATTGTATTTAATATTGTATTGTATTTATGTATGATATGTATAATATGTATAATGTATAATTATGTAATTTAATATGTATAATATGTATAATATGTAATATGTATAATATGTATAATATGTATAATTTATGTATAATATGTATAATATGCATAATTTATGTATAATATGTATAATATTATCAGTTTTCTTTTTGATTTTTTTTAACAAATAAAAAAAAACACAAAGAATCAATTGGATGTTCTTCTAACAGCTCAATAATGTCTTTCACTGAATCTCAACAGAATATATCTATGCCTGATAAAAATTTACAAAGTTTCAAAGATTGCAAAAAAATAATTCGAAAGAATTTCCGCCAATAAATGGTTACGTTGGAGTGATGGGATCTAACGCGGAATATATTTTCGAAAAATTTCCCTCGAAATGTATGAATGGAAATTATTAGAAGATAGCCAACCAATCCAACCAAAAGAATAACTGTCGCTCTGAGGGAGAGAGCCGTTTTTATGCATTCCGATAAACTGTATAAACTGTACGACCTGTGATCAGACAAAATCACAGAATTTTAATCTTCTTGTATAATAAATGTAACTCCACAGCTCTTTAAAACATTTTATTAGTTACACCGGAAAATCACATAGTTCAAGGCAAATGGAATCATTGTCTATGCAGTCAGTATCAGTTCATAACGGTGGGACAATTGAGAATTGTCACTTCAGGATGAATTAATCCGGAGAATATGTATGATGAGGCACTGGTTTTTGATCGCAATTTACTAAAATTTAAACTCGCAAAAATAGCTCCGATTTTCAAAACATGTTTGATTTTTCAATATGGAGAATTAAGAAAATCAGCAAGTAGTAAGGAACTGTTATGTACAATTTTTTATTTTGTTATATCAGTTTGATATAAAAAACATTCAGTGAAGATAACTTTAATCAAAAATTTTCATCTAACAAATTTCAAACGAATTACAAACAATTACAAACAAATTTCAAAAATAAAATTCAAACGAATTCATCTAACAAATTGACAAGGAAATGAAATTAGCATAAATGCGAAAAAACAGATTGATTTAGCATAAATGAAATTAGCATAAATGCAAAAAAAAAGAAAAACAAAAACAGAAAACAATCTTTGAACTTCAAATGCATTTATTAATTGATTGATTGAATGCGGTGGATACGTTTGAAGTTAAAATTTGAAGTTATCCACAAAATTCCGGCTGTTACAGTAAAATTGGTTTATTCGGATGCCAGTTGATAGTTGAAATCGTAACCGAAGTATGATTCTTCGTGGTCTTTAGTCCATATCCAGGTTAGTGCCACTCTTCTATTGAAGGCATTCATATCGTATTTGTCTATAGTATGCCTCTTCCACCACTGTTCTGGTATTTTGTTGCTGGTGATTATAATGGCTTTGCTGTTGAATTTTACGAAACCACCTTTTATTTGTACAAGATGTGGTTTCGAATCTGCCAGGTTGAATATTTCTGCTGGTGAAAGCCATCCGTAGAAGTCATCCAGAATTACGATTTCTTGGTTCTCGTATCCGTCCCACCATTTTTCAGTATTTCCTGTTTTTATGTAGTATGATTTTGATAGTCGTGGCAAATGAAGTTTTTCCTATTCCTGGATCGCCTATTATTATGTAAAGTTCTGTTATTTCTTTTCTATCCGGTGTCATGTATGATCGAAGTTGTTGTATGCAGGGTAGGTATTTCATAACGAATAGATTATCGGCTTCTATTAATTGTTCCATAGTTATTTCGTTTTTGCAGTATTTTTTGAGCAGCTCTGATTGACGTTCTGTTGATTTCCGTTTTCTGTTTGGCGGTTGTGGTCTTTCTCCAATTTCTTCTATTATTGTTTGTTTACTGCAGTATTCGAAGTTCTGGTATGGAGTTCCTTTCGCTATTTCAATATGTGATTGACGTGGCAGTTTTCCTTTCAATGTTGTAAAGCGTATTGGGGAATTATACCTGAAGTAGCATTGGTAGTGGAATCGGTTTGTTGTTGGGCATGTTTCCTTTCTGATTATTGCATATTCCAGTCCATTACCAATGTTGTTGAGTAGGCTGCTGGTGAAATTCTGGATATCGAATATTGTGGCAACCCAAGATTTCGCGCGGCTGTTCATTTTCGTTTTTGCGTATAGTTATGGCGTTGTTTTTGCGTACAGTTATGGTGTTGTGCTTTTTTTTGTGGTTTTTTTATGTGGTGTCTTCCATGCAGTCAATTTTACGTGAGGAATTGTAATTTTGTATGTCTGTGTTATATGTTATATGTGTGTTATTTTGTAGTTTTGTATGTTATGTCTGTGTTATTGTAGGAGAAATGGTGTAGTACATACTGCAGAAGAGCATCTACGGCCGACCCGGTTGGTTTGTTTTCATTTTTTCTTTTAATATTTTACATTTTGCAATTCTTTAAAAGAGTATGTCAGGAATTGTAAATTTTAGACGGAAGATGTAAAAATTCATAAAAGCTTAGATTTGGATTCCTAAATTTAAAAAGATTTGTTTAAATTTTGATTTTTAAGGTACAATTCAAGGATGGTTCAAGGCCGAAATCAGGAAATATCAACGGAAATGGTACGTAACTTTCAAAGGTTATTACAATAAATATAGTGAATTTAAAAATTTTTAGACTATGAAATTTTATTAAATATTCTTATGGTACTATTTATTTTTACACGAAAATAAAAAAGAATGTTATCTTTTACTGATTTAACTCTTTTAATAATGAACTTCAGTTTCCAAACTTAAAG
>JABVXV010000512.1:0-32152 GCA_013365325.1 Dipetalonema caudispina | reverse complement strand
CAATCTTTGAGTTTTTAAACTTATTTTTGAAATTTCTGAAAATTTCCACTTCTTGCTTTAATTTTTTAAAATTTCTAAATTTCCTCCCAGTTATCCAATTCTTATTTTTGGAATTTTCGCATAACTTTTTAAAATATTAGTTTTGTGTTTCTTCAAATTTTAATAATTTTACATGGTATTTCATCATTGAGCTTACCATCATTTAAAAGTGTGAAATCTTCCGTGCCGGGTGAGATAACTGTGAATTTCAGGATAGGTTGAAGTTGGTTATAATGTTTGTTAGCGATGATAGACACACTTCAAAAAAACCTAAAAATGAAACGCTGAAAACAGCCAAAACTATAAAAAAGGTTATGGGTAATGTGCCAATTTGTGCTGTTGCTCAGTTGTATACTCAAGAAAAAGTGTAAGTTAAACTTGGTGGTTTTTTGACTACGTGATGAATCATTTGATTACGCCAATATTCACCAATGGAATATTTAGCTAGGTATCCCAAATATAAATTTGCCCAATTTCAACCTTGGACAGAGTCGCTTTTTTTTGACATGAAGGATAAATGTTGTAGTAGTTATGAACAGACAACAAATAATTTTATCTTTACTACAACAGTTATTTTAGTAAAAAAGGAAAAGGGTACTTAGAAGGTATAAGGAGAACACTTGAGTAGTAGCGCTGTCAAATGGCGCTAATGTACGCGTACTAACCTTTGTCGCAGACAATAAAAATGAAGAAACATTAAAAATGAAGTTTGAGAAGTGGAATTAGTTTTGTTTATTCGTTTCCATTTGTGTTTTAGTTTAATCAGAATTATTCGCATAATTGTTAATGATTTGAAGTCATTTTCGTATTTCGAATTATTTTTTGTTCTCAAATTAGCTGATTAAATTTTCAAACTTCATTTTTTTAAACAACTTTACGACTTTCACGTAACTTTGCGTGTTGTCATACTTTCCGGAAAAATAATGCTTGCTAATTGTGTAGAATTATCTTTTTCCTGCAGAAGGCATTGTTCTTCCTTGAAAGTCGTCAAGCAACAGCTGTCTATTTTACGGCATTCAACGGCACTGAATCGGAAAAAAGTGAAGAGATATTCAGGTAGGATATTCAAAATGTTCAACGAGACATTTATAATCAGTAATTTGACCATTAGGAGTGTTACAAGAAAATCCCAGAAAGACAGCCAACAAAGTTTACCATTCTGCTGATGTTGCTTTGCCCTTTGATCAAGTAAGAATTTTTAATTGATCAGTAGTGTGCGATTCATTAATACAATATTTAAAGATAATAAGCGTAATCAAATTCCTGACCTGTTGAAAGTTAACATTATAGTCGTACAAGAAGTATGACATCTGTCTGAATGTATCGATTGGATCAGTTTCAATTTTTTGAAAGATTTGAAAGTCCATATGAAGCGGAAATATTTAGCCAATGTAAACAATTCACTTTTAACTGCAGAATACTGTATTTCAATTTCTTTTGTTTGGTTTGTTTTGAGTCACTTCTCGTAACGTAAGAATGGTAACTTTTGGATAATCGAAATGCGGTAAAAATTAATGGTATAAATTGAAAATTAAAAAAAAAAATTACAACAGAAATTAGGTAAGCAAGAGTTCATTCAAATTTTATAAAATTTAAAATAAATTGAATAAATTTTACTATAAGATGTTACTGTTTATTTAAAGTTGTAGAATAAAGCCAGGAAATGATGTTATTGGAATTTTGGCCATCGCCTTCAGAGATCATCTGTTAGTTGTCAGTATTTCCACTCTTTCGTTCTTTTCGGTATCCAGATATACCATTCAAATTAAAATTGAATGAACTTGTAAATTGCGCATTTTGCAATCCTACTAATGGTAAAATTGGATTGGTGAAAAAATTCTACTCATATGCAAAAGTACTGTCGTTTTGGAGAATTAATTCATTTATCAGTGATGGAAATGATTTATTGATATAGGTTCATGTAGTAAAGAAAGAAGATAGAAGACAGTGAAAAGATTTTCAAAATTGAAAGTAAAGAGAAAATATATGACGTGAAAAAAAGAAATTAGAAAAAAAGGGGCACGAAAGAAGAGAAAAAGAAAAAAAGGAAATTGAAAAAACTTTTTGTTAATATATAAACTGTGTGAAGTTATTTCTCTATCATATGCTTTATTGCTTGAAAAAATGATTAATTTATTGTTTATGATTTTTAGATTTTAAGCTTCACTCGACATTGACCTCACAAATAGGAAGCGAAAGAACGAAATGAATTTTGTAATTTAAATTAAATGCAGATACTATGAATGAATTGAGAAACAAAAAAAAAAAATCAGGAATCTTTATCGTATGTTTAGTTGCATTGCTTATTGATCGATTAGTGATCAGTGACCAAGGGTTAGTCATTGATCACTAATCGATCAATAAGCAATGCAAGTATGAATTGAAAGTTCTTTGATCAATACAAAATTTGAAGACTTTTGTAATCCAAATATTATATAAATGATTAAAAAAGAAAATTTTTTGAAATTACTATCATTATTATTTGAAGGAAATGAAAGTTCTGCTTTCATTTCCGTTGTGACAATTATTTGGAATATTGGGAAAAATCGAAAAATTTAATAATATTCATACTATGTAATTAATCAAAATATTGTTTCGCTTTCCTGTGGTAATTCAAATATTTTCGAACATTGTGGAAATAAAATTAACTATTATTTTTATTTTTGAATCTTACTATCAGAAAAAGCTTCCACAACTTACATTCGGTGACTTTACAAAGATTTTTTATTACTATTTATTACTGACAGATTATTACTGAAGGTAGAGAAAATGGTAATGAAATTTATAATGATGTAATTTATGCAATTTTTTTAGTTTTTCATTTAATTCATGGACTTATTGCTATTATTATTGTTATTGCTGCTTTTCCCATCAAAAACGTTCACTGTCTAATTTAAGTAACTTTCGTGTTAATTAATTTAAAAATTCACCATCTTTTAACTGTGTCTGATCAAAATTAGCTTCTATGTCAAAGAAAATGTTAGATCGAAAATCTTTGTCGGAAGACAATTTTGTTGTCGTTTTTGCTGCTTTTTGATTTTATTTTTGTTTATTTTTATCATTTATTTTAAGTGAATTGGATTTAAAGCTGTCATTTATCTAATAGAAAATAACAAGCCATTTATTGTCTGAAACTTTGTTCATATTTATTTTCTTTATGATTTTTACACTTTAATACCGACATTTCGAATTTTTCAATCCTTTTATATAACCTAAAATCAAAGTAATTCACGAATCAATTATTGGAAGATTTACGATGCACATATTGGGAAGCATTGTCGAAATGAATGGTGTCAAATGTTACAGGTGAGTTATTTCTTTTCTTTTTTTTTAGTAATTAACAGTGTAGGTATTAATTAAGTAATTTTAAAAGGCACAAGAACTCACTATACAAATAACTGAAAAGTTTAATGCTGACAGAAAAGTTCTTGAACAGGTTTTAATTTAATCAATATTTCAATTTGTGCATATCATGCATCATTTTAAGGATTGTTGATGAAGCAGCAGTTATTTATCCTAAAATTCTCCGATATATTTTGTTTTTTCATATTACTAATAAATTTTAGCTTTATCTTGTAATAAAAATTTCCGGTTTTCTGAAATATCAGCAACATTAGTTAAAATTTCAAGTGTGAAATTATAAGTTTTCAAATTGCAATACAGAATAAGTTATTGATTTTAGTTTTCATTATTTGCCATGATTTTTCTTGTCTTTCTTTTTAATCTCACAATTTCCTCGTTTTAATTTTTTTTTTTTTTAAGATAAAATTTTGTATACAATCTTATTTCACCCACGGATGATGATAATTTTTGGCGTTTTGCACTAATCCACTTGATAATTACATGATCATAGTGCAAAGTCGTGATAAAATAAACGTTCAATAGCAAGCATCTATTGATTAATCACTTATTGTCATAAATTAATCGTTTAATTGTAATTACCAATGTAGCTTACAGTTAGCAACTCATACGTATTAATTTTTGGTAATTTTTCAATCAGTTATCGGACAATTTCTCTCATTTTTACACTAACAACAAACAAAGAATTTGTTATTGTTCTTTTAAAAGCTAAAAATATTACAAGTCTGTCATTTATTGAATTTCTGACGGATGAAACATTATCACTGTTCAATGAAACAAAAATGAAAAGACAAAGAATTAACAAATGACAAAAAATGGCAATTGACTGTCCTTAAAATGCCACCAGATCGAGTTGAATTAGCATTGAAATAAAAATTCCAGGTAGCCAATAATCAGCATTAGAAACTGCTAATTATAATTTGAGAAGGCAGAAATGCTGCAATTAAATTATTGTGAAAAAATTACTTTTTTAATGCTTCATGGAATTTTTAGATGACATGCGTTTTGTCTTTTAATTTATTGCACCTCATTTATTTACGTCTAACAAGAGTAAATCAAATTTAAAATTTTTTGCTTTTTTTCTTGTTTTTTTTTTAAAAAAAATTTTACCATTCATATCATTTCTTTCCGAAGTTAAAGAATGGCAAAAATCCACTTCCACCAAAAAAAAAAGGATTTCCGAATGTAAATCCATTGAAAAATGCCGGCCAGAAATCGTTAAAATTGAAACCTTGATTTTGTCTGCTACTGCTAGTGTCAGTGCGACGTCCAAAACCAACATTGCCATTATTATTCAATGACTGCAAATAATTAATAATCTAGTAAGTTTCCTGAATACTGTAGCAAACAATAAATTTGCCAATTAGAAAATTGGCAATTTACTTTTGATCCATATTTTAACCAAGTTTAGCTAACGAAGAAGATTGTAATAATTATGATTAATTTGCATCGAAGTTGTTATTTATCATACACATTTAACAATAACGAAAGAATAACTTTGAAGATCCATGCAATTATATTTCTTAAAAAAAAAAAAAAAAAAAATTACCTGTAAAATTAAAAATTAAGGCTTACATTTCTTCCTACTATATTGCCGTTGAATGAGTTAACAGTAAGTCCATAAATAATTTCCAATATGGTGCAAAATCTGAAAATGTTGAATGTTGCATAGATAATGCAAATTATTTCTTTCAAAAAGAAAAAAGCACCCTATTTAAGCTAACATTGAAATAAAATGTTTTAGGTTTCTGCTTTTTTGACCTATCATGACCTTGTAGCATAGAAAATGTCAATAAGAAGTGAAATAAGATCAGAAAATAAATCGATAAGTCGAAATAAAAACATAAGTATTCCTACACTCTTTCCATTTTTTCTTCTTCCAATGTAATCATTCAACAAATTCATAATTCATTCAAAAATTTATGTGACTAACATTATAAAATTCAACATTGTATAATTCATTGCAATCTGAAATAATCAATTTACATTTCTCATTTCTGAATGAAATCAATTAAACAATATTCTATTATTATCATAAAATTCAAGTTAAACATTTTTTTTTTCTTTTTTGGTAGTGCAAAAATGGAAGTAACAATGAATTTTTTAAATTATAATTTTCAATAAAATCTAATAAAACAATAAATTCACTTCTAATAAACGATTCCTACGATGAATTAATTTAACCTTCTCTATGGTAATATTTTTCGGATCGAATTAACTTTCTATATTGACTGTTATTATCCAAAATTAAAAATGACACCTGTTTAGGAGTAACTGTTAATAGGTAATGACACACTATGAGCTGTCAGTAAATGATTTTCTTCTTTTTTTTTTAAAGTGCGATAGTATTGCCCAAATTGTTATCCAAATCAATGGACTTTTTTTTTTTTTTTTCGTTTTTCGTCGTTCGACAACAAGTTTACATGTGCTATTTCTTCTTTTTTATCGTCATTTAAAAAAAAGAAAAAAAAAAATGAAATTACAATTTTCCAGTGCACAATAGTGCATCAATTTCTTAATTTTAGGGTAAAATTGTTGATAATAATATATTTGTAAGAATGATTATTTTATCGATAAAATTAGGTTTATCTTATAATTTAAAATCAATGAACGTGAAGTATAATTTTGATGAACTATCTTCTAGGAAAAATTCACGGGCAATAAAGATTTCAACATTTAATAGATAAATATAAAAATGTTCATCTATTAAATGTTTCATACATGTTTTCATTTATAAAAAATAACATTCTTTTAAATTTATTTTTAGCCTTATGCACTTGTTAAAATTAATTGCTGAGGCAGGCTTGATTAACTTGCTAACTTCTATTTCAAGTGCAATAACTTTTAATTGAAGCAAAAAAAAAAAAAAAAAAAGATAACAGCACATTGTTCAAAAATGTCATATCATGATTAATTTGATATCGTGAAATTGAAATTACTTAGATATTCAAAAGTGAAATAACACCATCATTCTTTGTGTGATATATGCAAGATATGATTATCAATTTGACAATCGAGTAGATTATGATGGGTGATTTTGTGGTTAATTCATCACTTTACTTTTAAGTATTGTTGTCATGTAGAAAAAAAACAAAAAGTTAAAACAAATGACAAATTTGTTCAGTTTATCAAGTAATCATTGAAATGTTTAGCAAATAAAAAACTATCAAACAATAACAGCTATTGAGAAAAATACATTCATTTTTTCAATTCAATTTTCAACCTCATCTAATTTATTTGAGGAAAGCTCACAATCACACCATTGTCCATATCGAAATTTAACATTCGGAGTTTATTCACTTTTTGAATTCCAATCCTTTGTTATTTTAGTATTCATATTAATGAATGGAGTTTCTAGAAGGTGATATACTTAGACAGTTTGTCTAATCTAGTAGAATTTAATATATGGTCTCGTTTATGCTTTATCGTTTATTTCCACTTATGAATGAGGTAATATATTGCTTATAATATGTAAGGTCAAAGTGTATGTAATAACAAAATGCATGAATCATTTATTTTAAAGTAAAATTCAACCGGTATCAAATATGATGCAGTTTGAGGAAGTCAAATTTGAGATTGTCATTTACATTCCGGTAAATTAAATTAGTTGTTTACATTAAAATTCCATTAAATTTCCATTATTTTTTGGCTTTTTTTAATCGTATCATTTGGCTGTTTTCGTTCATCTCAAATTAGTTCTTAAAATTACCACTGTTTTGATATAACATTCTTATGGTTCTTTAATTTAATTATGCATATTTCACCTTTAACACATAGGATAACGACAGGAAAAGATGCAAATGAAAATTGACAGAATTGTTTTATTGTAATAACGGTTACCAAAAATGAAACTATTCGCTAAAAAATAAATAAATTCAAAAATACACAAAAAACTTCCCTTTAAAGCAATTACGCTTATATCACTTAATCATTACATCATAAAAACAAAATTTCTATCAAAATTTTTGCATTCAAAAGAAAAAGAAGAAAAAAAAAAAGGAAAATAAAATAAAAAATAAAGAAATATAGTTTGAAGGAAAAAGATTTGGAATTATTAGAAAAATATGAAAAGTTAATAAATCTTAATTTAATCGATTCCAAAAAATTATTACATTGATCAACTTTTTTTTTTCCAATAAATGGATACAATTGCTTGTTTAGTGGAAAGCAAAAAGTTTTTATTGTTAAATGTAATATAATTATTGTTGATCACACAATAATACAATGGTTTATTGTTTCATATAAAATGTGTAGAACAGTTTAAAGGACTCTTTTTTTTTTCAAACAATTTATTGAAATGTAATCAATTGGTTCATTTTTTTTTTTTTTTCATATCATTATAGTTTAATTCTGCATCAGAAGCAATTGTAAAAACAACGCGGTGGCCAATAGTAGTAATATGGAGTAAATCTGGGTCTACCAGGGAAAAATGGAGATGATGGTAGACGGAATTGAAAACTGTTCGCATTATAATTCAGTGACTAAAAATTTAAAGTATTCTTTTTGTTTTATCAAAAATTATTTGAAAAATTGGAAATCTAATGTCACTCATCTGTAACATTCAGTGATTATTTGAAATAAGAAATGCTGAAATTTGATTTTCGCCTTTGTTTCTTAATGCTAATAAGTTTCATTGATAAATCAATTATCTTTTAGAGCATTATTTTGTTAATTCAGTTTTAT
Organism: Dipetalonema caudispina; assembly: GCA_013365325.1. NCBI lineage: Eukaryota > Metazoa > Nematoda > Chromadorea > Rhabditida > Onchocercidae > Dipetalonema > Dipetalonema caudispina. The sequence continues at coordinate 24,070 of JABVXV010000512.1, read as the reverse complement.
AATTATTGCAATAAAAGATAATACAACATACCCCAGCTCCTGCACGATTTCTATTGAATGAATTAGCAGCTTGTCCAGCAAGTAGATCAATGATGACACTTATTCTGAAATTACTAATTTTTTTTTCTCCAATTTGAAGTATGTAAAAAAGAATATAAAAATAATAAATTTGAAAATTTTCAAAAATTCGTTCGAGATTTTTTAAAATTTAAAACATTTCAAAAGTATTTAAAAAAAAAAAAACAAAAATAACAACAAATACTAAACATACATAATTGCATATTGCAGCATCTTGTTTGATTTTGCCAAAATCGCCTTACTTTTGGAATCCTTAAAAAAAAAAAAATGAAAAATCTGTCAGTTTTTTCAAAATTATATTTTTAACCGCTAAATTTTCAATTAAAAAAAAAAAAAAAAAGTGTTGAACACGATTTAAATATTGGGCGAAGAAAGAAAAACAAATTATTCCTATAGGAAAAGTGCTATTATGATTGTTATTTTGTTGGCGCTGTTGACCCTTTTAAAGGGTATACAAAGGATGTGACGTACTCTAAAAACCTACACCTCACAGCTCAACGAAATACTTTCAAAAATAAATGAATTTGTAGCATAAATATATAGTGGTAAATGAGAGCAAAGATTAGAGAGGGAAGAAAATTGGTAAAAATTATGAAACTAGAATGAAGGTAATTCTAACTGATCTTGACTACATAAGTAGTAAGAGTTGTAACAAACAAACAAAAATGAATAGTAAAAAATAAACAACATTCTCTAATTTAAATCTATAATGAGCAAAAAAAATTTATGTAATGGAAAAAAATATGAAGTATATCAGAAATATTTTTGGTATCATCTAAATGATAAATAGATTTACCAAATAGTCGGATATCAATTAGCTTTATAAATCATATCAAATTAATTCATGCAAATACCATACTATCAAATGATGCAATAACATAAGGGTGGTTTTTTTTTTTGCTACATTAGCTTATCAACCCATTTATCATTTAAAAGTAACACTTTAAGTCTTTGAAAATTATAATAGGTTTAGGAAATTTCATTAAATCATGATTTGAATATTTATTTAAAAGCAGACAACATGTTGTAGAAAGAATTAGAATTGGATAAAACTTAATTGTAAAATAATTAACGATGGTTCCATCAAAATTTGACTAATTTGTAAAATAATTAACGATGGTTCCATCAAAATTTGACTAATTCCAAAATTCTTATGATTATATGTTAGTTAGGTCAATCGTAGAAATGATTCATTGATTTGCATAACATTTAAAGTGATGCAGTATTTGATTTTATTTTATATGAGTTTTTATTTATATATTTCAATTATTTCATTCCCTTATTTTTTTGTACCATTGTTCAGTATGAGTTTTTTCTCCTCAATTATTACCTTTATCATTTCTTCTTGATTCAATGAGGTACATTCCAGATATCATTTATATCATTCATTACTATTAACAAAAGAAAAATTGATCATGGCAGGTTCTATTTGAAATACTAAATTGCAAGATAATCAGCAAGAATATTTTTATTTCCAATAATAATACTTTGAGTTTAAAAAACTTAAGATTTTCATGTAATATAAATCATGGAATTATCATATCATTGAAAGCATTAATTATCACACTATCACTGGGTATATTTTGTGGTATATATATATCCGGTATTGCTACACCTGCAAAATCATTTGGTGCCATTCCGAATGCCGGCAAAAATGCGTTATACGGTGAAGTTGAAAAATTAATTCCATTAAGCTTCTGAAAATTTTTAAAATAAAAATCTATTATAGCTAGCAATCAATAATTTCAATTAAATATAGTTTATAATTTTCTTTTAACAAAAAGAACAAACATTTTCAAAACTTACTCCATCACCGACTAAATTACGATTGAATGAATTAATCACTAATTCACTGTGGATACAATGGAAAATAAGGAATATTCTGAAAAGGAAATTTAAAAAAAAATCTACTATATTATAAAATTTAAAAAAGCTACTATATTATTAAATGCTGAGATTTCATTAATTATTTTAAAAAATGCCATAGTTGATTGTTGGTATGCGAACTATCAAAGATTTATAATATCATTTTTTTTTTTACTATGCAAGTGTAAAAAATTTACAGAATTATCGGCAAATAAAAGCTCATGTCGATGTAAGCTTCCAAAAAATTTGTCTTTAATCTGAAATATGAAATTTTGAAATTCAAACGTTAGAATTAATATTCATACAGATTACAAGAATGTAAGAATTAGAGGTTTTGAGAAAAATAACTATTGTATCATTAAATGCAGAGATTTTCATCAATTCTTTTCCCTTGGATCTGTATACATCATTGTGGCACAGACTTGTATTTTAAACAGTTCAAAAATTTGTTAAGCTATCTAATTTTCAAAAATTTCATCACAATGTCATTAAAATTTCTTGCTGTAACAAGTATACGAATTATCGTTTCGTTAGTATTTATAATTCACAATGATTTTAATTTGAAAAAACGATAAAATTGTTACGGCAAAATGATGACACACTTGTCATTGTTAATGTCGCCGAACGAATTACTTCTTAATTTTTTATTTAAATGGAAAGAATCGAACCAATTTTGAACTTACCGTACATAAAAGTGCAATAAATAGTTTTTTTCTTGTTTCTTCCTCATTCTTTTTTTTTTTTTTTTTTTTTTTTAATAAATACATGAATTCATTTTTAGTTAAATTTTGATTGTGGCATTATCATATGGAGGAAAAAAAAGAAAAGTAGCAAGTTTGATCAAATCTTTGTAAGTTTTTCAGTTTTTTTCAAAATTTTTAGTTTATTTGAAATTTTTTTCGATGTAAATCAACTAGTAAATGAAGGAAACTATGGGAGTGTTTAATTATATTTGTAAAATAAGTCAATAATTTTATTTCATCACCACACATTTCTATCTGTTAGATAAATAAAATGCACTTCACCAGTGTTCAATGTTTTCGACAAATTCAGCGAATCTAAATTAGGTATTTTGGGATGGTATTTAGTACTTTATTTCCTATCATAGCACTTATTAAGAAGGAAGTCGAATAAATGAAAGTAATTAAAGAGCAACGAAAATTTTCAAAAAGATAAATAATAAACAGGTTATATATTTTAATTTTAAGCATTTTGACTGTGAATGATAACACATAGGTAAAATGATTCTTAAAAAAAAAAAACGATGGTATTTTGCACTTTATTTTCCATCATAATAGCACTTGTTAAGGAGGAAGTAGAATATATGAAATAGCAAGAAAATAAAAAAAAAAAAAGAAGAAACTATGAAAATATTTCATAATTCATTTTGACAGTTTGTGAAAATAATGCGAAATGGATTTCGAACAGTGTGGAGCAAAGAAAAGTTGTAATATTTAAAAATTTTACCAAAGAAAAAAGTTTTTTTCTGCTAAAAAGTCAAAATACAGGACAGCAATCTTTCAATTTAACTTCCATTTCAATTTATTAAATTACCATCTTTGTTAAATATAAATATTAGGCAACTCTAACATAAGTATCATTCAAACAAACAAACAAATAGTATCATCAGAAATTAAAAGATTTCTTAATTCTAGCTAAGAAATAGCATAAACCAACAAAAATTTTTGTTGTAAAATGAGGAAAAGATTTCAAATCACAAAAATAAGAAGGAAAGAAATACAAAATTATCAGATGATAGTATATGAAGCCCAGTTAAAAATATGTAATGGATTTACAGTAGGTTGAATACCATATGCTCCTCTAATAAGTGCTAAATATCCTCCAGGAATATAACCAATTCCATCTTCGTAATCACTTTCATCATTATCTAATCGTCTACGATTACCAGGTCGTCTACCTCTCCCACGTCGTCTACCGCCTCTATTCCGTCTACCACTTCCACGTCTATCATCATTGTTATCATTGATAAAAGGCAAATATCCTGTTCGACCAAGAACCGATAAATATTGATCATTGCTCCTACCACTACCAATATTACGAATATATGATAAATATCCTTGTTCTTCAGCAGCAATAGATGATGGGATGCCGGTATTACGATTGGTATTCGGTGGCAAATATCCCATATCACCTCTATTAGGTAATGGTATACCGTACGGTGGATTAAAATAATACGGTAAATATTTTGTGATATCAGTGGTGGTTGGTGGTCTTTCAGTGCTTTGTGGTGGATTACGATCGAAACCTTGATTAGCGTTATTGTTCAATGACTGAAAAGCAAAAAATGAATAGAATAACTTTTTGCAAAAAAAAAAAAAAAAAAGAAAAAAAGAAAAAAGAAAAGAAAGACAAAAATGAAACTCTACGTCTGAATAGTTTTGTCAAGATGTTATTTATTTCTTTTATTTACCATATCACTTAATTTGATTTGAAAGCGATAGTATGCTTGAACTGATAGCAATGAATTTTAATGATATAGAAAATCTAAATGTAAATTGATAAATTGATTAATTTACATTTCCAGAATTGATGCGATAGCAGAATTAGACGAAATAAATTTTAAAAAGTAAATTTTAAAACTAACATTATCTCCCACTATATTACCATTGAATGAGTTGATTGCTGCAGCATTAGCTGATATCATCAAAGACAATGAGCTAAAAATATGATAATTTTCTTGAAAATATGACATTTTTTCGTACTGTATTAAATTCAACTGAGACGATAAGTAACAAAAATGCTGCAAATTTCAGAAAATTTTTCTATTCATTTTTAACTCACTACAACACTTTTTTTTTTTCTACAAATTAGCCAAAATAGTTACATGAACATTTTTTGTAATTCATATAAGACGTTTCACTTTTAGGTATTAATTTTTTTTACTGTTAAATTTTTTTTTAACATTCAAGGAAAATTAGTTATCAGATTTATAAAAATTGCTCCAAAATTCACTTACATAGTCAAAATAAGCAGAATTTGCGGCATTGGCTTTGCTGAAATAAATAAAAGATGATTACATGTAACAATACCTATAATCATTCATTTGATAATTCCATTAGGATGCTTTAGCATACACATATATATATATATATAATTAAAATTTTTCATTAAAAATAACAAAAAAGCAGAATAAAAGTTAGAAAAATCAAAAATAAAAGAGTTTTGGAGCCACATTTTGTATTAAAAGATGGAAAATTTTTGACTAAATGTGAAGAATTGGCAAAGAAGATTTGATGGAGAAAATGAAGAATTGTCTTTTTTCAAAAGAAAAAAAAAGGAAAAAAACTAGAAATTTCCAATATTATCAACATTTTGAACGTCCTTTTAATGAGCAACATCATTTGATTAATACGGTGAAATTTACCTTTCGACAAAGACTTTTTTCTTGTTTCTACTTCTTAATTTATTAATTTTTTTTTTTACTACATTTTTTTCACATGCGTCATTAAGTATCTGCTTGTTATTTTCTAAGAATTTATTTGTCTCTTTCTTCTGTAATTTTATTTTCAAATTTAAATTAAAATATTATTATATGATGAATGACTTAGTAATGAATAAAATTCAAATATGCGCCATATGATAAAGTGAAATGAAAGCAAAGCAACATTTATGCAAAAAATGATAATGTAAAAGGAATTTTCAAAAATTTGATTAATATATTGATATGACCGTAAACCTAAAAGATTTGGAAAAATACAGCAGAATAAAAAGAAACCTAAAACATCTACAATTGAATTTCATTAACATTGACAACATTTCCGGTTCAATAGCAATCAAATGGATAATCAAAATAATCTAAGTTTATAGAAAAAAGAAATTCCAAGAGTTGTTTTATTTTAATTAAAAATTTAATTTTAAAACCAAATTTTAGTATCTAAGAGAAGATGCAAATTTAACAAGCTTAGATTAATTTTTTCTGAAAAAAAAAAGAAAAGAAAAATTAATTAGGAGAAAAGAATAAACCACGTAAAGTGTTTCGTTATTCATCTAACGTTTACGTATACTTACATAAAACTGCAAACTTAAACACGTGCGTATAAAAAATACATCGTAAAAATTTACGAGATTGATGCGATTTTTTTTTCTTTTTTTTGTTTTGTGAAATTGAAAATGAAAACCATTATTGCTTCTATTAGTGGCTATAAATTAATTTTTATGACAGCTAGGAGAAATTTCATGTAAAGAATTAAAAAAAAAAAAAAAGATGGGTACAATTTTATATTTTACATATGTATTGTCAACGACTGAAAATATATCATTTTTAATCAAGTTCACATTGGATATGTTATTGTATTATCAGAAGACGTAACAATCGAAGTATTACAATAAATTGTCCAACAATGTTGATAACAAAAATGAGTTTAACAAAATGAACTGCTGAAAATTTCATACCTTTTGTTTTTCCATTCTTTTATATTCAGTGTTTCCCGAAGAATTTCAGCATGGTTTGTTTTAATGTCAATATTTTTTTTTTCTTGCAGGAAAACAAGTTTATGAAGAAAAAAAATTGAAATTATCATCATAAGGACATTTATCCAATAAATTCACTCATTAAAAAAGATGAAATTTTTTTCAGACGTTCAACATATTAGTCAATATTAGTGGTAAAATAAGTATCTAATATGTTACGTCAAAATTAGAATCAGGTTCAAAAAAAAAACAAAACAAAAAAAGCCTGAAACCAGTTAACTATTCATGTCCTGAAAAATCGAAGTTCGAAAGAAAATTTCAATTGATTACATGCTCGTCTAATGATATTGGTAGTTTTTAACCTAATTGTTGGGTAAAATGAATATTTGTATAATCATTGTTATATTTTCCTTTATTCATCTATAACAAATATGACAAAATATTAGCAAGGATGTTTTAACTAGCAAATAAATACATCTAATTTGTGAAATTTTTACTTTTCCTTATATAAAAATGGAACATTAAATTTTCTAAGAAAAGTTAAAAAAAAAATTCTTCCATCATTTTGAAACTAATTAGCTTCCTAATTTGATCCTAATTTTTTTTACAACAGAAATAATCATCATTGTCGCATTGAATTTTTCACTCATCGTTTTTTTTTTTTTTTTCTTTTGATTTAAATCAAATGAATCATTCAGTGCAACAGAAACTTTCGCTACAAATAGTTGAATGAAAACATTTATGTCATTTACTATTTATGTCACTAAATTTTAGTGAATTATAAACGGTTCATTATATTTTAAACATATTGCATATATCCATATGTTCATTTCATCTTATAATCACCGTTAGATTGTAGGAAAATAATGATAGATGAAATTAAGATAAGGATAAATTTGTCTGTTGTATTGTGATAATATTGCAAAATATTCCAAATTTAATTAAAGTAGTAATATTAAGTATAGATTTTTTCATCTATTCTTTTTTTTTTTACACCTTGATAGGCAATATGTTACATAATTCAAAACTTGGCTCATATTGTTATGGATGAATAAGAGTGTATATTATTTGATACTAATGCAAATTTAACAATTGTTCAGAGAAAATTTAAAAAGAAGAAGAAGAAGGTATTTTTAAAGTTTATTGCTAATAGATTACATAATATATTCATAATCTATGCTAATTCTATCAATTATACCAGCATGAATCTGTAAGTAAGCAATTTAGACTTTCTTAATGCTTAAAATATGACTGATATCTTCAGTAAATTTATAAAAAGTTCAAACGACTGTTACTGAATTGATGCTAATTTTGTTGAGCAACAATATCTTGTAACTTATTACTGGTAACACACTAATGATATGCCAATTATAGCCAGTTATAATTTAAAATATGCCAATTTATTTGGAAATGAACTTTTACAGAATTCACTAGTATTTGAAAAGTAAATATTACAAACTGTACTGAATTCAAAATTTAATTAAGCCAACATGAAACTGAAAAATCGATTCATTCAATAGAACTGCTAACTTATGGTAATCTAATAGTTTCTGGAGTTTAATTGATAATTTAAATTGACTTTCTGCATCAGATATTTGTACTTCTTACCTGTCGGTTACATATAAATAAAATGAAAGCCAATTGAGTGCAAAAATATACGATCAGCAGAATGACATGCAATAAGTAATGTTAAATGTATTCAGAAGTGATCAAAAAAATCTATGCGGAATCAATAAAAAACGAAAAAAGGTAACGAGAAAGCAAGCAATATTTTGAAACTTAAATTTAAGCAAAGCAAAGAACTAATTTCTGAATGATGTTAAAGAAACAAAAAATTTTATAAACAACACTTCATCACATTAGGATTCTTAAATTTTGCGAATTCTGCCAAAGGCAATTTGTGGACTCAAAACAAAACAGCCTACAACTGGGCTGCAATAATAAGCAGTGTTTGTGAGTTAATTTGATGGAAGACTGTGTTTTCAAGCAGTGCAGAATAGGAGCAAAGATAATTACATAAGCAAGCCATGCAAATTAGTAGTTGTCTGAAATTTCATCGTCACTTATTTCAATGATCAACCAAAAAAGTGATTCAGTTGTAGGAAGGAGAAATTTGTATAAATGCGCTTCATAGTATATTGTGGGCCAACAATTCGTTTTAGTGGGAGAAAATCGGCTTGACATAAAAAATATGTATCAAATCATTAGGAAAATCTTAACATTGCTCTTTTTGACATTATTAATTTTGTAATGCTTTAAAAAAGCAATGTGATTAAAACGATTTTTGTTATTTTGAAATTTTCTTTTCTTTTTTAATTAAAACGTAATTGATATTTGAAAAGAGTATTATTCCATGCTAATAACGAAAAGTCAGTAATCGTCATATTTTATTTAATTAGATTTTAATTAGAAGCGAAGAGGAAAATTCGAATCTATTATGCTAAATAGAAGTACGTGGTATTATTTTCATTTTCTATTGAAATAGAAACCTTTACTGCATTTCATCATACAATATATCAAATTATTATTTATCAAACGTTACTTCATATAAAAGCACTCATGCAAAAATTGCACAATTTATCTGAACAACCGTAATAATTGAACTGCAGCATTTACATAATTCTCAGAAGAAAAATGAAAATTTAGACGATATTTATAAGTTTCGAAAAGGTGGACATCTCCAATAAGCTTGTTTTGTACAATATGCATAATTCCGAATTGTAGTTGTTGGACCAAGTCTAGTTATCCGTTCAATGATGCATGCCTTTAGAATCGGATCGCAGTAACATCCTTTGTCACTGAATAAAATTTTTACAAATTTCATTATTCATTTTGAAATAAAAGCGATGATATTCGTTGGAAAAGATTTGATTATGAATGAGTGCAAAAAAAAAAGTATTTGTACAAGAAAATTTGGATGCAATGCAAATTGTTCAATTTTTAATGATTCATGGAAGAAGGATAAAATGCATGACAAATTTCCTGAATGAAAAAGTTTCATATATCAAATTAATTTGAAGCCTACGATATAATGTGTGTAATTTTCTTGGATTTGCGTTTAAATTTCAATATTATAATAACTAACGTCCATTGCTGATTTTGAGCTAAGCGACACCAATAAATTGGCTCACGCACATCGTAGCAATCAACGTGAGATGTGCACCATTTTCGCCTAAAATGTATCTTTAAAAATTTTACGATATTAATAAGTTTTGAATAAAATCGAAAAATTTCATAATACATTTCAACCGTAACCTTTAGAAAGCGTAAATATTTGGTAGTGACGTGAAAAGCGCTTACATCCCATCGGTGTTTATGAAAGATGCGCCATAATAATTTGTTGGCATTACATTTGCAGTACTGTTTGTAACATTCTACAAAAAAGGTTCATATCATTCGATATGAAATGATCGGGAGATGGATCAATTTTTAACTGGAAATTTTTTACTTTCTATTAGTTATAGACAAGTTTTATATCATGTCAATGAAACAGTCAAGCAGAAAATACACCTTAAATGATAATTTTCGATAAATTACACAATTGCTAAAATCAATCAATATTGCTATATTTTAATACAACTCACCAACTTGGAAATCTGCAGTTCTGCAATCAGAAAACATATGTTAAACATGAGCAAAATCTGGATCAAAATTTTCATAGAGACTTAATTTACCTTGAAATATTCGTATTAATTATTTTTTTGGTAGAAAGAAAACGATTGTTTAATCAAAATAATGTCTATTTCACTGTTTAAAACTATCTGCCATATTTTCATACTATTGTAAAATGATGAATTCAAAAAATCTTTCGCTCTCAATTTTTCAATTTTGAAAAATTGCGAATAAATTATTTTGACATGATTAGTGGAATGAATGCATTCATGTTTACTAATCAACGTAGCGTAACTTACCTTCAACAATCTGTGATAAGAAATACTGAAAACAATTCTGATTTATGGCTCCTTAAATAAATCTTTTCTCCGCTGGTGACAACATTGCAACATTTTTATTAGATTTCTTGAAATATTCTTTTATATTCGATCATCTTCATGTGTCATATATACATGTGACTGTGGAAAGGTAAATAAATTCATTGCAAAAATTTTCAAAAGCTATTTTACAATAAATCGAATTATTTCGAGATGTTTTTCTCTCGAGAAATTGTTTGAATTTTTGTCAAACGTTTTCAAGATAATCTACATCAAAAATCATTCCATCAATTATTTGCAATCATCTCATACAATTCGTTACATTTTGATAAGTTTATTGACTATTCATGATAATATTTCCTTGGAATTAGTAAAGCTCTTTTAAATTTAATTAAACATACATTCCATACGATCTGATGACTGTTATTATCAAAGCCATTTATTAAATTGTTCTCAATGAAAAACTAAATTGTATCAACAAATTTTGCATCTTAAAAATTGCCAATTATTTCATTATCATTGCAATTTATATGATTTAAAATTTGAAAAATCTCAGAGATTCTTTCAGATGAACAAATGAAGCAATTAATTTCAGCAATGAATGCTAAAAATAAAAAGTATAAAATTCATACAGATTTGAAAAAAAAAAAAATATTGCATACAAAATGGAAAAATTGAAATTCATACATATTCAATTTTTATCCGTTTTCATGAATAAATTGTTTGTTCAGAAGGTGGAATTTCTCATCGAAATATTGAGAGTGATAAAGTCAATTTCATCGTTTTTCATGTTACCAACGAAATTGCTAAAGAATTTGTTGTTATATTTTGATCATCGTATTTTCTAATAGAATCAGAAGAGCGGATCGATATCAGGATCATTTTTTGCATCTCTCTATCCATGGGTAGCTTCTTCAGTAATGGCCATTTTTTTTTTTTTTTAAATCTTTCTCTCTTTTTGTGAAAACGATGATTATCTGGGCAGATTGAATTACTTCAGTTATATGATTGATATATTTGATTACAGTTAATCATAATAGTAATCAACATTTTTTGTTTTTCTTTCTTCTGATTATTTTAACATTATTAAAGACAAATTTTGTCGATTTTATAAATTTATTGCTGTGATTTACTGTTAATAAAAGGCTTAAAATACAAAATGATCAAGTTGGCAAAAAGTTGCTTCTTCTTGTTTTTTCCTTCCAATAATACTGATAAATATAAATGGAAAAGTTAATGTTAGGAGAATAATATTGATTCTCCTAAATTGATTCTCCTAAGGAGAATAATTCACAATTATAAGTCTGAATTTGAATTCCAATCTTTTTCAATATGAAAATTTGCTCTCGAAAAACTAATTTGTTATGTTGTCTATGGATATGAAAAAAAAGAAAAAAAATTTCGAGGAAATGATCGAAAATTATTAATTCGAGCAAATCAAAGGTTAACTTTTGTAATACCTTATGGTTTTGAGGGTTGCTTTTTAAAGGTCATGTACAAAAAGCCAATAAATTTGTGAAAAAAAAAAAAAATTACAAACGATAGAATGAAGTAACTGTAAATAGTTGAGTTAATCTTATTTTTACGACATTTGCTAAAATCCAACAACGGATTACAACTTTAGACGAAAAGTATTCAGAAATAGTTTGATTCATTGCAAAAATTTATCAGCTTTTGCAAAATCATAAAATGCATTTGTTTTTCAGCAGTTATAGTTATGTTATGCAAATGAAAATGGTTAAACATGAAATGATAATTCAGAAAATATAATAAAAAAGAAATTTTTGCAATGATATAGCGGCATGAAAAAGATTAAACTTTTAAACAGCTGTCAATCACAAACCTTTTCAGTGGTTAACTGGAAAATGTGACTGCTATTTATTTCACTTGATCGTATCGAAATAATTTATTCACAATTTTTGATATCATATGGTGAAAATAATATCAAAATTGAAAAATTGCAGGATTTTTACGAAGGGTTTGTAGGATTCATCTTCTCATATTAGCTTAAAAGTACGACAGATAGGGTAAACATTAAGATGAATATTATCTTTACAAAAACAAAGAATCGTTTTTATTAGTAGAAAGAAAATTAATCCGAAAGCAAATTACAGTCATCATGAAAATTTTGGTCCAATTTCTGCTTGTGTTTAGTCTATGTTTTCTGATTGCAGGATTGCATATACTCAATTTGGTGAGTTGTGTTAAAATATAGCAATATTGATTGATTTTTTATAGTTGTATAAATTCATCAAAAATTACCCACTTAACGTGTATTTTTCAACTTCATAACTTATTGTTTCTTAAAATTTGCCTTTTGTTGATAGAAAACATAAAATTTCCAATTAAAAAACTGATCCATTTTCTGTACATTTCATATAAAAATTTTATAGGATAACACATTCAGTCCTGATAATAATATGCCAACAAATTATTATGGCGCATATTTCATAAACACTGATGGGATGTAAGCACTTTTTACGTCATTTTTACGCTTTTTAAAGATTATAGCTAAAACGTATCATAAAATTCGTCAATTTCATGTGTTCTGCAAATTTTTGAATATCTGTTTCAGACAGAAATTTTGCAATTCTAACATTGATTGTTACAATATGCGAGAGCCAATTTATTGGTGTCGCTTAAATCATAATCAACAGTGGACGTTAGTTATTCGAATATATATATATATATATTCATAAAATATTAGACGAAAAACAAAGTTAATATTGCAGAAGTAATAATATTAAAATTTTCATCAATTTTTGTCAGAAATTTTTATTCATAGTAAATTTCATTAATTAGAAAAGTTGTGAAATTCAATAAAATAATTTTCAGTGATAAAGGATGTTATTGTGATCCAATTTTAAAGGCATGCATCATTGAACGGATGACTAGACTTGGTCCAGTGAGTAAAATTCGTAATTATGCATATTGTACAACACAAACTCGCTGGGATTGTCCACCTTATCAAAACTTATAAATTTCATCCAAGTTTTGATTTTTCTTCTGAGAATTATGTAAATGCTGCAGTTCAATTATTACGGTTGTTCAGATAAATTGTGCAATTTTTGCATGAGTGCTATTTCAACAATTTTCAATAGAAAATGAAATAGATTCGAATTTTTCTCTTCGCTTCTAATTAAAATCTAATTAAATAAAATATGACGACTACTGACTTTTCGTTATTAGCGGGGAATAATACTCTTTTCAAATATCAATTACGTTTTAATTAAAAGAGAAAAGAAAATTTCAAAATAACAAAAATCGTTTTAATCACATTGCTTTTTTAAAGCATTACAAAATTAATAATGTCAAAAAGAGCAATGTTAAGATGTCAAGCCGATTTTCTCCCACTAAAACGAATTGTTGGCCCACAATATACTATGAAGCGCATTTATACAAATTTCTCCTTCCTACAACTGAATCACTTTTTTGGTTGATCATTGAAATAAGTGACGATGAAATTTCAGACAGCTACTAATTTGCATGGCTTACTTATGTAATTATCTTTGCTCCTATTCTGCACTACTTGAAAACACAGTCTTCCGTCAAATTAACTCGCAAACATTGCTTATTATTGTAGCCCAGTTGTAGGCTGTTTTGTTTTGAGTCCACAAATTGCCTTTGGCAGAATTCGCAAAATTTAAGAATCCTAATTTATAAAAGTTGTAGCGTAATAATTTATTGGCATTACATTTTCAAGACTGTATGTAACATTCTACAAAAACTTTCACCATCATTCGATATGAAATGATCGGGAAGTGGATTAGTTTTTATCAGAAAATTAATTACCACTGAACTGGAAATTTTATGCTTTCTGTTATTAAAGGCTAAGTTTTATGCCATGCCAATGAAACAGTTAAGCAGAAAATGCACCTTAAATGATAATTTTTGATAAATTACACAACTGCGAAAATCAATCAATATTGCTATATTTTAATACAACTCATTAAATTGGAAATCTGCGATCTTGCACGCAGAAAATGTAAACTAAACGGAAGCAGATATCGAACCTAAATTTTCATGGAGACTGTTATTTACTTTGAAATATTCGTATTAATTTCCTTTCTAAGGAAAACGATCAACTAAACAAATCGATTTTGTCAAAATAATGTCCTTCTCAATGTTTACTTATCTGCTGCCGTATTTTTATACAGTTAGAAGAAAATATAAAATTAAATATTTTGAAATTTTGGTATGGGTAGCGTGAGTAGAATTTCTTTTGAATTTTCTGGCTTCCTCCCTTTCCTATTATTGGATAGAAATTGCAATATAAACAAAGAAATTTGGAAATAAATAAGTAAATTTATTGATGTATATATATTTGATAAACTATGCAAATTTTGACAAATTAAGTTAAATTTCGCGCATTAGATGACAAGCCTGTATGCAAAGGCATGAAACTTAGATGCAAGTAATCTGATAAAATCATTCTAGAAAATTGTTGTTTTGCTGGAGGATATTTTTGGATAAGTCCTATTTCGATAAATATTTAATTTTTCATATCTTTTTTATTAAAATCAATTTAAATCGTTCTAAACTTTAACTTCTGCAACGCTTAGATTGGAGAAACCAGAAGAAGCAAAACAATTGTGTTTTATGCAAATAGTATTCTATATGAATTTTTTTTCTTCCAATAGTTTTAAAACAGTAAAGGATATGTAAACTGCAAGTTTCAAATTTCAAGTCATCGATTCAGTTTGAATTTCGAATTCCAATTTAACAATTTATTACGATGTATTAAAATTAAAAACTATTTGAATATATATTCTATCAATCTTGTGCTTTGCATCTTGCACTGGAATTCATATATATTTTTCTCAAATTTATTTAAGCAAATTGAACCTTTCACAAATAACAACTATAAACTACGTCAAAATTAAGAAGTAAAAAATCAACCTATGATGGCTGGTATCTTTAAACATTGTATTCTATCCGGAATTCGTATTAATTGATTTCTTTCTATCTTTGACTCTTAAGTTTACTTTCGTGTTTTTCTTTTTCAAACTTTTTGAAGAATACTTATTTAGTGTTACGTTTGTTATTAATTCTGAATTGTCTCCTTTTATCAAAGTTTCCTAACGAAAATTTACATTTGATTAATTATTGTATTATTCAAATGCAAAAAAAAAAAAATGATAAAATTAGGTGTATAATTCACTTTTCAATTATTTGTAAATAAATTAATACTCTAAGATCTGTTAAAATTTCATCAAAATCAATACCCACCAAATCATTTCGATCATATATATATATATGATTTTGGTCATCGAACAATCTTTGTTACAGTTATTGTTGATCAACAACTTTTTGATTGCTCTTACTTATAGCTGATAATTTTTTTCTCTATCTCGAATAATTAATTTCCATAACGCAATAAGTGGTTGTTATTACGGGAGTTTTTAAATGTGAATGAATAAGAATTGAATTTTAATTAAATGGACGTGTAAATGAATTTACGAAATACAAATTATATCATTTTCGATTCGATGATGCTTCTTCTTTTTCTTGCTTTTGCCATCTGTCTTGCAATTTAATAGTATTGGTTTCTGATTGTGGAAGAAATAATATTTTAGACAAATATCACTGAGAAAAACTTGCAAAATTTAGTATTTAATGTTAAGATATAAATAGGGAATTATCAATTCTGAATAGAGAAGTTTGCTTCAAAATTTTTAATGATTTTTCATTTTTTGAATGTAATTTTGATGCGGAAAGATTGACATATATGTGTTAGATTAATAAGTTTTTCTTATTTCTAAATAAATTCATTAGTTTTATTGTACATTTCTCTTCATGTATAAATTACAACAAATTTGTATAGTTTATGCTAATTTAAAATATTTAAATGTTATAATTAATTAAAGTGCTGAAAGGAAAATTTTCAAATTGTTTTACTTCATCAATTTGGATGGAAAATTTCGTATGATCATCTTTGACTCAATCAAATGCGGAATGATTAATAAACTTGATATTAATATCTTTGATTCAAGTGTGTCGTTCGATTATTACTAATGAAGTTGAAAATTTGAACTAAATTGGAATAGAATTTTAAAGAGTTCATAGAGTATGACTGTACTTCAATCCTAATGTAAATGAATGAATTGATCCTTTTTTTTTTTTGATTACTGGGAGAAAAAAAATTGATTTCTTGTCTGAGTGTAGAAATTTCATTTGAATGTTAGAGAAAAATGGAAATTAATGGATATATGTCAGAATCATACATTTATTTGTTGGACGAATAAAATATGTAAAGTAATTTAACATTAATTTTTTTATCGCATTATTTTTTGTAAATTTACAAAATTTTATTACGAAATAAAAAAGGAAACAAACAAAAGAATAATTAAGAAAATGATAGGAAATGATAAATAGTTAAGATTAGATATAACAATAATTGACAGTTATAGTTTGGCAGTATCTTTGGAGATTTGATAAATCAAAGGATGGATGAAAAAAAAAAAAAAAAAAAGAACGAAATAACTCATTAAGGACAATACCAATCGAACGCTGAACGACAATGAGCATATTCCATATTACCATATGATTGGCGATTAATTAAGCATGAATGAAGTTTTGAATCACAATGACAACCATCTTTCCTGCAAAATAAATTGCATATTTGCTTGAATAATTATCAAATAAACAAATTAAAAAAAAAAAAAATGTGGTAAAAATTGCAAAAATTCGATTAAGTTCATTCAATTCAACTAATTATTTGAATTAAAATATCCGAAGTTTGTTAGCGAAAATTCTTGTAATTTTGAAACGAAAAAAATTCGCAACATTTTGTTGTATCGAACATTTCAATGAATTATTTGCATGCCGTAAAATTCAAATACGTTATAAATGATGAATGCTAATCAAATTGATTCGTCAAAGTGATAAAACCGAACTTGGCAAAATTTTACAGTCCAGATGATTATGAAGATCATGCTGCTCATAAAGCATCACTTCAATCATAACTGTTGCATAAATCGTCTTGTTGTATTCAAATTCTTCATAGATGTGTATCTTATTTTGTATATGAGTATATATTTTTTTTCTTCAAAATTTTTTTAAGGAATCAGAAAGACCAACATCCATTTTTGTTCCGGATCAGGTCGACACCAGAGTACTGGTTCTCGATAATCGTAACAATCTTTATGTTCGATACAAGATTGCATTCTGAAATAAATTTTAATCTTACGAAAAAAGCTATTATTCAACTCTCAGCTGTGATTATTTTACATGTTTAAATAAAAATTGAACTTGTTTTTTTTTTTTTTGAATTTCCTTCTGGTAATTTCAAGATTCAAAATCTGCAATGAATATTTGGAAATCATCGGATAAAATCTCGATTTATTCCACTATAAATTTAGATCGACTAATACTAGCATCCTTTAGCCTAACAGGTTAATGTTAAATTCTTCTTATTATATTACTGTTGAATTTAAAATTTTCCAATTCTTTGTGTACCCAATAGTTCCAATAAATTAAGCAATGTTGACGATAGTTGATCGTCTTGCTATATAGTCGAGCACCTAAGGATTTGTTTTTTTTTTTTTTTTTTTTTTTTTTGCAAATCTAAAATTTTTTAATCCAAATTGAACATAAACAAACTTTCCATCGCTTTTAACGAAATATGCGCCAATGCAATCTGAATTTGGATCCATACTCAGTTTACATTGTGATGTCTGAAAGTATTGAAATTTGTCAATGAGAAAAACTTGGAAAAAATTTAAAAATAACCTTTCTAAATTTGCGAATTTGCAAGAAATATTTTCTATTCTTTTAATTATCCGATATAGCACCTAGAAAAAGCAAATTACTATAATAGATTATTTGAATATTTGCGCCACTTCGTGAAATTTTCCACATATTTTTTCAAAAAATTTCAGTTTATTATTAAAAGGGAAAAATTAATGATAGATTTTAAGCAGCCATTTTTAAAAAAAATTAATTCGTTTGCAGAACATTTATAAAGCTAATCAGGAATAAGACTTAATAACAACTATTTATTTACCGTTTCCTTGCGTTTGTTTTAGTAAAAATAAAAATGGTATAAATAAATTCGTTCAAAATTTTTAAATTGAAAAAAAAAGTAATTGTTGAAAGTAATTATTCATTGAATTTGTATTTTGAAAAAATTATAAAAACTTACTAAACTACCAAACGAAGGATGTAAAAAGCATGGAACAATAGCCAATATAAATAACTGCCACATACTGAAAAAAAAAAAAATTTCTTTTTTGTCCAAATTTTAAGGTTTCCTGAAAAAAAAAAAAATTCCGAATTTGAGCAGCAATAT
Source organism: Dipetalonema caudispina (assembly GCA_013365325.1). Lineage (NCBI taxonomy): Eukaryota > Metazoa > Nematoda > Chromadorea > Rhabditida > Onchocercidae > Dipetalonema > Dipetalonema caudispina. Next base: position 5,476 of record JABVXV010000512.1, on the reverse strand, counting down.
AATCAATATACTGAAAAACGAAAATTAAATAGTTCATCAAATCAGAAAAATTCAATCATATGATATTTATTCATAATACAAACTTTCATTTTCTCATGTATCAGTGCTTGTTTTAAATATTGCTATAATTCGTCCTAATTAGAAAACAAAAAATTAAACGATTGAATGGAACAGTGAAATAAAACAAAATAAGTGAAAATGATAAGATGGCACTAAGAAGTAAATAGCAGAAAAAAAGGAAACCAATGGATTATGATTATTAATTCTTTTTTGATGATTTCAATAAAGTTCCTTTTTTTTTTTTTTTCCAGATGAAAAGCAAAGAAATAATTGTTGTAGCAAACAAATTAGCAAATCATTTCTGATTGCTTGATATCAACTGAGAAAGCGAATAATTTCGGGCATTATTGCTCGTTTTAATGAAATATGTTTTTAATTGATTTTAAATTATTTGCCACTTTAAATAAATTTAATTTATAGGTAAATAATTATAACTTCTTAATTCGTTTATGCTTTATGAATTATTTTCAAACTTCTGAAATTATATTAGCTGTTTATCAGTAACAAAGAAGGTTTGAAATTTATTATTTAGCATAGGTGAAATTATCAGAATTGCTATAATGAATGAAATCAAATATAAAACAGAAATATTCGTGGAATTTGTAAGGAAGATCAATGATAATAATCATTAATATTAGCATCAGTTTGCTCTTTTTAAGTTTGCAAAAATTAATACTAATTATAATTTATCACAATTAAGCTGCTACTTTTTTACATTCAATAAAAATGTTCAAATGATGTTAAAATTTTTATTTTAAAAAGTGCATGAAACAACTTTTTTTGCTTTTGTTTTCTTTCAAGACTTCTAAATTTAAAAAAAAAAATTGTTTATGGCTCTTTTTAAACCATTAGTTATTCTCTGAAAGAAATCTTAGGGAATAGTCATAATGAGAATTAGCAAAGAAATAGAAAATGATATTTTCTTAAATTTTAGAATTTGTTTTTTGTTTTCCAAAAATTTTCACTTGAAGAACATTATGATTCATTAAAAATAAGCAAAATCTGACAATCGTAAATCATGAAATTGAAAAATATTTTCCAAATATTGCTGATTGTATTAACAGTAGTTTAATATGTTTCAAAAATCATAAGTTGCACTTTTTTTTTTTCAAATTCTGAAAACAATTAAAAGTGGAGGAAAAAAAAAAACTATGAAAATCATCATAAATACTGACATATCCATTTGCTTCTTTTCATTTTCAATTTTCTTCCAAATTTGAATAAGAATATGACGAGACGTAACGGTGATGATACAATTCACAATATCATGATACTCTGGTAAAAGATGAAGTGGAAAAAAAATTAAGTTATGAAATTTCAATTTAGATAACAAATCAGATTAATGAGCGTTAATTGTTGGATTTTAGATTCATAATCTTAAAACAAACTTCATTAGAACATTGAAAAAAACAAAAAAATTCAAACATTTTCCATTCGTTTTTTTTCTCTTTCCTCCAGTTAACACTCATGAAAATAGTGCTATTAGAATTTGTTATGCAAATTCGATCTTAGAATGATAATAAAAGATAATTAATGAATAACTTGACAAATAATTTCAGACATATGACAATTGAACGTTAAGAAGAGATAAAACAATTGAATTGAACTGTTGTATTATAATTTGTGAAATCATTAATATCGAGGTGTAGTTGTTTTGTTAACTAATCATTTTACTAAATAATTCATTTGTATCATTTCACTAATGCAAATATTAGCATGGCTAAGATTCAGGCATAAATAAACTGTTTAATTGAGATTGAATAAACAAGTTGGAATAATTATTATTTGAATCTGATATAAGAAACTAGTTTAATTTACTAAATCTGAATTGCCACCAAGTTTGTCAAGTTGATGCTAAAAGTAAATGTAAATTTGCATAATTATGAGACAGATGGAAAAGCTTAAAAGAAATTTGCACTAAATCCTAATCTTCAAATAATAACAAAGGCGAATTTGCTGTAAGATCGAACCCTGGCATCGTTCAAGTAGGTGTGGTTCTGTCGTAAAAATTAATGCTTTTACTAAACATCGCTGTAATTTTTTTCTTTTTTTTTTTTAAATTTTAAATTTTCAAAAATTATTGATCGTTGTACAAACGATCATAAATTTTTTCATTATTCTAATTGTTATGTTATATTGCTTTTAAAATTTATATTTTCTTATTACTTTTTAATTACAACACTTGAAATTTTAAATTCATGCCTCACATAATGATCATTGCTATCCACTAGATTCTTTGATATGATTCATATTTCAAGTTAGCAATTTGTCTTTTTGCACAAATTAAATTCAAATAAGTCCGGCGCAAAAGCTATATTTAAGTTAATCCAAAAAATAATCATTAATTAATAGAAGGTAATAAGCAAATTAGCTTACTTATAATAATGTCCCACCGTTTCATTCATTTATTTGCCAGTAATTTTTTTTTATTTTTTTTCTAAACTTACATTATCCTTTTCTGATGATATCATTTCGATCTCTTACATTGTTAAAGTTTTCTGTGTTCAAAATACATTCCTCTATACTTTCTGTATTTGAAATCAACTGCTATATAATATTGTATCTGCAATTAATTTAAATATTATAAATGTATATTTATTTATTCATTTATTTACATACATACTTAGAAGTATGATTTGAACAGAAATATTTTGTTGAAATTCCCTTGCTGACGAGATTTACAATGCATCAATTTATTTTCATCGATGAAAACGATAGCAAGAAGAATGAAAGGATAAAGGTTTCTTTTTTCTTTTTGTTTTTTTTTTTTCCAAATTTTCTTCCTTGAAAATTTGAAATAAATGACAAATGCTTTGTTGTTAAAATGTGTTGTTTTATGTTTTTCAATTCCTTTTTTCATGTCCGTCTAATTTTTTTTTTTTTTTTGTTTTTTGCAAACGTTTATTTTTTTGATATTTTATGCATTGCAAACATTGAGAAAAGAGATTTTAAACTTTTATGAATAAAGTATTTAAGCAAATTAATGGATAATTTAAGGAAAAAAAAAGTGATTTTCCCAATTTTTTTTTTAAATTTAATTTTAACCATACTTCATGAAGAGACATAAATAACACCATATTGGATGATATCATCTATTATCAGTGATCGAATTAACTTTTGATTACTATTCCTTTTCATTATCATCTTCTCTTGATTTTATTCTTTCATCTATGACACAAATTTGAGAATCTGAATCCTACTAACATTCTTGCTGAACATCTGTAAACACACTTAATATGTTACATATTGCCAAATAAAAAGGACTACTTTCTATATTTTTACAAGATTAATTTAGTAATAAACTTTATTTTAAAAGAAAGAATTTCATTCAGACACAATTTCAGCTGTTTTGTTCAAATTTATACGCTACGGAAAAATTTCAAGTTGACAAAAATTAATGAGCATTAGAAGAGAAGAGCTGTTATTCGTAAATAACATAAAAGAATGGAGACGTAAGTAGTTTGTTATAAAATTTACAATATTTTTAAAATTCAAGAAAACAAAAAGCAAAAAAAAAAAAAAAAAACTGACATATTTTCAAATGAAACATTTCATGCGGTCCACTTTGTCTTTCATTTTTCCTTCTTTCATCTTTATTTCTTTGTGAAAGAGAAAAACCAATTGTAAAATTTAAAACACAAAAAAATATAGAATAGCAGCGAATTATTTTGGTTATCACAGATGAACTAACTACTAAAAGCAAAATTTTTCGCACTTTTTTAAACTGAAATCTTTGGTAGAAAAATCAAATGGATGGATTTTTTAACCATTCACATTTTTCTTCTCGCATATTTTGAATCTTACTTCTTTTTCTTCTCGTTTTACCGGAGTAAATGAGAATCAAGAATCGGGAATCCTTAGCTGTTTCGAGAAAACAGACTGATAAAACATTTAAAATATTCATCTCAAAATCTTTCCTTTGATTTCGCTATCATTACTATTTGAGAATCTTTCTTTTTTTTTTTTTGATAAAAGATATAAGAAAATAATTTTGAAATTAGTAAAATTCAATTATTTTCAAACAGGCTTACCAACTTAATAATTTCGGATTGGGCGCTTTTGGGAGGCTAAAAATGGTTCATTTAAGCATTATATCACTGGAATTTTATTGATGTTTGAAATCGAAATTGAGATTTCAATTTTCAATGTGGATGAAAAATATGGTAGCTGGATTAAATTTCAAAATTTAGGCAACATGAGGAAAATTAATTGACGTAATTAAGGGATTATGGACCAATTAAGCGGTTAGGAACATTAGACATTAGAGTTTATTATTTCTTCCTTATCACTGTAATTTTAAAAGCCAGTTTTTAACAAATTTTTAAAGATAAATCTGACTAATGTTTCCAAATTTTATTTCCTTTTGACTAAATTTCGATGTCAGTCTTAATTTCAACTTTCAATTAACTTGTCAAATCTACGCCATGTGTTGCATTATATCCGAAATTCAAAATACGTTTAATAAAAACTCGAAAGCACTACACTGTTAATAATTAAAAGATTTCTGCTAGAAGCAATAATTTTGCAGAAACAGATGGAATGCAAATAGCTTACAATTAAAATATTTTTTCATTAAACGGGAATTCCGAACTTTGCTCAACTTGAACAAAAAAAAGAAAAAACCGAACCAATTTTCAAAGAAAAAATCTGTCGAAAATTTGTTTTTATCGGTTTTTTTCTTTTTTTTTTTCAAATATCTGACAGTTAAGAAAAAATAAACAAATGAAATAAAGAAGAATTAATGGCAAGTAATTAACAAGATTTCTAAATAAAAGAAGAAAATTTTCGAATAATCCAGGAGATAAAGATTTATACTTGGATAAACTACAAATAATATGGAAGTCCTTTATTAATTACAGTATCAAAACTTTCAACTAGGAACAGTATTGAGGTTAAAATGTTAAGATTAGAAATTCATCAAGTTTTTAGGTTATTCAAAACCTTCTGCATTCATTATGTTACGAATATTTAGTGCAAAATTTCATGCAATTAAATACTGTTTGTACTAAAATTTTAAAAAGAAAAAAGGAAGAGCAAATAGAAATAATTTTAGAAATTTTAATAAACCTTTTCAAATATATAAAGCTTATTTCGGCTAAACAAAAGGTTATTTATGTTATCAAAAGTATTTCCATTGTTATGACTAATTAACAGTTGAAGTCTCTATATCTTGATTTGCGTAGTAAATGGTAATGTTATTCCTAGCCTGAACAAGAAATATAATTCTTCATCCCTGAAACATCCTTATTACCAACTTTTGCCAAAAATTAAGACAACAAACTAATAATGGTTATTATAATAATAATAATAATTAATAATAATAATAATAATAATAATAATAATAATAATAATAATAATAATAATAATAATAATAATAATAATAATAATAATAATAATAATAATAATAATAATAATA
>JABVXV010000511.1:0-32207 GCA_013365325.1 Dipetalonema caudispina | reverse complement strand
ATCTTGTTACTCTTATACTTAATTCACTTTACCCAAATAAATCATTCTGAAATGAATGATTGATTGTATTAACAAAGAAATAAAAAGACAAAAGAAGCCACTCTTTAAAACAATAACGAACATTATTTCAAGAAATCAAAAAAAAAAAAAAAAAAAAAAAAAAAATTATAAAAAAAAATAATTAAAAAAAAACAATAAGAGGAAAAAAAATAAAAAAAAAAAAAGAAAAGAAAAGAAAAATGCACAATATTCTTTCTTTCATATAGACATACAAAATGAATATATAACAGATAATTAATGCAAAATCAATTTCCAAAGATTTCCACTCTTGCATTAATAAATATATGAATATATATATATATATATGAAATAATCTATGAATGAAACAATCGGATTAAAATAGTTCCAAACTTTTCTGTACATAATATAAATGATAAATTTTCACATTTTTTAATTCATACAATTTACAATCAACAATTTGATTCGTTTGAGCAATTCTTAAAAAGATGAAATGATCGTTTATTAATGTATGAGGGATGAAAATAAAGTTTGTCAAATTAATGAAAATAAAACTAATTGATTTTAATAGCGCAAGAAATGACTGAAATAAAGAAGGAAAAAGTGATGTGAAAAAAAAATAAATAAATAAATAAAACTGTGACAAGCGATTGGGATCAATTTTTTTTTTTTTTTTCGATTAGAAATGGAAACGACTAGTGATAGGAGTGGCACATGAAACTATCTATCAATGAGAAGAGAGAAATCAAATCTATAATCAGTAAAAGAATGAATCAAGTAGTGATACTAAGGATTCTAATGGTATTATAATTAAATAAAGTATAATAAGAGTTAAATTTTTTGTGTTCTTTTTGTAATGCATCTATTTATAAAGTTTTTGTGTTAAATGATTTGGTCTTCTCCTATTTTGTAAGTTAGCGGTTTTTGAAGAAAGGGATTATTCTTGAATTACGCTGAACGTTAAGTGAAAAAACTTATATGGTAAGCTTAATATAAGTTGCATAACTGAAAAAGCAAAAAAAAAAAAAAAAAAAAAAAAAAAAAAAAAAGACTCATCTCAAACTAAAAATGAAAGTAAAAAAGAGGTTTTTCTTAGCAGAAATTTTAGTTGCACTTCCGAAGATAACAATTAGTGAAAATACCTGGATGTGAAAAGAAAAGCTAAATTTCCTGAAAAAATGTAAGCAGTATATCTAAAGACAAAAACTATTTCAAATTAAGTTAGTAAACAAGCAAATAAGTAAACAAGTCATTAATTCTTAGGTGCAAATGATTATATCTATAATTCACGGATATTAACAAACTTCTAATTCAGTAATCCGATTGCTTCATTTTAATTGTAAGCAACTGCCGAAAATAAGCACAACCACGGGTTTCACATATTGAGCATATTGAAAGCAAAGAACTATCCAGATAACTTATCACTGATATAACACATATAAGTATTGCTTAAGGAAAACTACAAGGACAATATTTCATCCGAAATACTTATCCGATTCCAAAACATCCCCACCACATCAATCTTTTTTCGACAGTTCAGTGATTCTGGCAATTTCTTATTTTTTTAGTTGTATGGAATTCGGTAAAAAAGAAAAATTCATGCGCGATCCTCATGAAAGGAGGATCGCAGACGAATTCTTAATAGCAAAATTTGACTCTTGTACAATTTAGGATTGCGGGATGCAATCTAATTCCGTATTGCCATTGCAGTTTGTATATATTAAATTCCGGATTTGGATTTGCTGGAGAACAACGCAAGTACGCCTAAATGACAAAAGCAAATTTTGCTCTACAAACATTTTGCATAATTAAGTTTTCGCAGTATAACAAACTCGAACCGTAACAAATCTCTTACAGGAAGCCTATAGAGCAAAAAATATAAGCCAATGATATCCTGAAATAATTACAAGCTGTCTAAATATAACAAAAATCTTCACAGAAAAAGCTGCAAGTAAATTGAAAAAAATATTATTTGTCAAACACCAACATTAAGAATCCGGCAGATAGATCTCGCAAAATGTATAATAGCACATATACCTGGGAACACTGCTGCAGAAACTAAAACTCATAAAAATTCCAAAGGGAATTTTTTTAATTTAGGATTCCTTTAAGTTGAGAGTCCTCTAAACTTCTTCTGAAGCAAATTATTCATTATTTTCACATGCCATTATTTTGCTCGACTTTTCGAAGTTAAAAACGATCCTTGAAAATTTCTCGGTAAAAAGTAGCGGTAGTAATAAAAATCGAGCTAGAAGTAGTGATAGCAGTACTAACAGCAGTTGGCAATCCGAGCAAATACAATGCAACATCATTAATTCACTCCTCAATCCTAACTTATTGTACAACAGCATGTCTTTTTCTGATGTCTCCTAATAACATCGGGAAAATCAGGGTGCCTCATGCCGTGTGTTGAAATAGTTGATGATATCAAATCACCACCACCACCATTCTGTAGGACTGTCAATTCTGTTGTTCCAGAACTGGCTGAAAATTGAAAGCTTTGGTAAGAACCAATTAGTATAACTGAGGAATTATACAGGAAAAACACTGACTGAATTAACACAGTAATTAACATCAAATATGACCAGATCTAGAGCCAAATTTTGTATCTTGATTATAAGCAAAGATGCGTTAAATTTTGAGTTAGATCTCCATTTCAATCCGAAATACTTACGATATTATGATATATTTCTACAAAATATTAGTTTAATTTAGCGCATCTTGCCTAGTTTGCGTTCAGGTTCACAAAGTTATTATACCTACTACATCTCCTTACCACTACTGCAATCACAAAAGTTCGTATCTTTAATCAATGAAGTTTTTGTAATCCCAAACCACTGTTTTAGTATGAGATATCGTATCTACTAATTTCACGATCCTCATCTGGCATCATTTTTCGTATGCAATCTGATCCAAAAACATCGTTTTTCTGCGATTAAAATTAACTGCCCTGAGGCACGAACTCAGTGCACTTTTTTTCTTAATCAAGCCTTCAACTAAAGATATGGATCAGCTGATATCGTAAGCGGGGAACAACACTACTAGCATGGAATAATTCCAAAACCCTCTGAAACACGACTGAACCACTGCATAACGTCAAGTAATGGAAGGCGAATAGAAGTAAACTTTCCCGGTGAAATTCAACCTATTTCCTGTTTACCTTTCTTCTTCTTTTTTTGACTGCTCCGAGTTCGTCCACCCCTTTGCAACTGTAAACTGGGTTCATCATCATCTTCGATGCAACCGTTTTCTTTGTCCAGTTTTCGTAACCATTCATCTGGTGACATCGGCTTTGTTTTCTGTGAAGAGGGCTTGATAACCTTAAAAAATGGATTTACCGTCGAAAGGCAAAAAGAAAATCCGGAAAGGTACTGAATTAGTATGGAATTGCATCGAATACCAAACTTTAAATGCCGGTAAATTATAAATGGATAAACGTCAATGACTTGACAATTAAAATTATACATCTATAAGACAAAATCCAAAGTGGGCTATTACTTCAGAAGGAGTGGTTGGATGATCTTCGTGATATTTTATCTTACTTTGCCCGCCATAGCAAGGAAATGAAATGCGTGGACAAGTTAAATACAAAAAATGACTTTCATTCAGGATATCATACGTGGACACCCAAAAAAAAAAACCAAGCCATCAGATAGTGAAAAAATTCATTTACATAAATGACGCTTTATATGTGTATATATATATATATATATATATATATATATAACATAAACTGAAATATAAGTGGTCTAAGGAAAGTTATTCTGATTTCCAGTTCTCGATTAAATTAAAACTGTTGTCGCGAAATCTAAATGAATTTCGCGAAGGAATAATACATTTCTTCTAATAAAAGTAATTGATGCTTCATTTCGTAATGAAACAATTCATCTTATAAACTGTTAACGTAAGTCATTTAACTCAATGGCAACTTTGTTTAAGATTAAAGATCATGTTAATTTGGCAGTTCTTTGTCTGATTTACCTTGTTTATGATTTATCGCATTTTAATTTGGTAATCCTTTGTCTAAATTACTCATTTACAACCTTGTTTACGATTAAGGATTTATTGCATTTCAATCAGGCAATTCTTTGTCTAAATTAAGCTTGTTGACATTTCAATTTAGCAATTCTTTGTCTAAATTAACCTTGTTTATGATTTATCACATTGTAATTTGGTAATCCTTTGTTTAAACTCTGTTCATGACGGTAAATCCCTCCTACTTCTCACACCTGAATCTGACTTTCCAGCGATCGGTCAACTTCACCTACTGCTAAAATCTATCATACTTTCTACCGGCTGCTCATATTATTCATCTATTCCAATCAATTCTACGTTAACGCTTAATATCGATATACAAAAAGGGAAGGAACTCCTCTTCCAAACTCATAAGAAGGAAAACTTTCACAACAACTGTTTACTTTTCATATACGGCTAAAGTGCTTACTTTCTTACTAGGACTGTCGCGTCGACGAATTTCAAACTGTCCCGCAGTATGAGCTGTATTCTCACCTTGTCCAGTAGTAACTGAATTGTTGGCAGAAACGGCGTCATCCTGAAAGAGATCAATAAGCCTTATCAAAAAAAGGTTAGTGGTTAGTGAGTTTCAGAAGGAAAAATTACAAGCCGAACTGAATGCTTACCTTTCCGAATGAAACATCTTCTTTACTCCATGACCGCAACAAATCTGTCTGCTCTTTCTGAGCTTCCATTCTCGCTAAGGTCATTCCCGAACGATCCCTTAGCGAAAGACGTCGAATAGCACCACGAGCAGAAAAAGGATTGTCTGTATTAGCTGTAGGCTGTTGCGGCGACTCAAACTTTTTCCTCCTCAAAAGGTTTAAAAATTGGAATAAATTTTCCTTAAGATCAGCATATTATGATGTTGCGAGCTTTTCATTGAACACGTAAATCTATACAATATACAATGTATGTCTCAAATTGCAATAAATATTTCGCATGTTTTCGTCGACTAAATTAAATTGGAATAAACCAATACTAACTCGATCTGTATGAGATGGATCTGATAATATAGCTGCCAATAAGCCACGAATGCCTAACCTAGCTATTTCTATTGCTCGCTTAAAGTAAAGCGAGGGGTGCAACTTCCTTCCTATGATTCCATACGAAATTTCGTAAAAATGATTCTCCATGAGGATTACACTAAGGATGACGCACAAATATCTCAAATCCATAGACCTTATTATATAAGAAGTTATGAAGAAAAAAAAAAAAAAAAAACAAGCTAAGAATATCACTTTCTGGATTGCCTCCTGCTATCCCGTACACCAAATGCCAAACGTTTTTTTCTTGCTTCTTGTTGCTGAACTGTAACAATTATCGCTCTTGTTGTAGTGTCCTCACAGAGATCTGTAAATCTGACCCAAATTCAACACACTACATTTGTAAAATTATTTTATCCGCAACCCCTACTTTTATACTTTTATCCATGCAAGCTATGTTTCAAAAATCTGTTCAGTATGTTAGCAAAACAGAACATCTGGCAGTTGTGCTTATGTTTATGAAGGATTAGGAAGTGGTGTACATAGCAAAATATAAAGTAATTATATATACAATATATACTTTATCTCGGAGTAACAAAAAAGAAAAATTTGCCTAAAGCTGTTTCGCCATTATTTGTTTTTGCATTGATATCACCGCCATACTCACAAAGGAGCTCAATAAGATCGGGTTGAGCCCAACAGGCTGCCGCATGAACCGGCATCCAGAGATCATTATCCCGTACCGACGGCGATACACCACACCTTAGCAAGAATGCTGCGACATCGTAGTAACCGTTAGCTGCTGCTATATGTAGCTAAAGAAAACTACTATTATGATATCAAAATGAAATGGAATCTCCGACCACTGATAGTCTCTCCACAGCAAACACCGTTGCCATTTGCAACTAAGAGCATGTTGACACGGCAGATCGGGAGAACTCCATGAAGCAAACCCCTAAAGTTTTTATCTACTAATATAAAATTTGATAAAAACTAAAAACTGCTCACATATGTGCTCCCATCTGGTTGCCTCACATCCAGCGGATGTCCCTCTTGCCTCAGTAATTTCATTTCATCCAACATTTGCTTTTCAGCTGCACCACGTTGATCATCTTAAAATAATGCAAAAGTCATTCAAATCAAAACCAGATCAGCCACTGTATCGTAAGAAATAAGATGTAATTTGCAAAGTTAACAATCTACAGATAAAGAAATGCTAAGTACATTATGGTGTATATACGTGTTATCCATATATTTTTTATCAACCAATTTACTGAAAAAATACATTGAAAAATGCAAAAAAGCTTACCAATATATGCTTGCGTGATGCCACGTGACGCCATTTCAGATTCAATAACATCTAATGTGGCTTCATCATCACAGATATCATATGGCATATTACCATCTGCATTCACCGCTAATAAATCAGCACCACTAAAAAAAAAAAGAAACCGTAAAGAAGTTCTACGCAGAGTGAATAACAATATCGTTTTTATCGGTAGCATGCGAAGAACATTTCATTTGCTAACACTTCAAACATCCATTATCGACATGTCATTTGTTAACACTTCATATCATCCATTACCGCTTCGTAAAAAGTTGAAATCTCCGTTATCTACTTAGAGCAAAATGGCATACTAAAAACGACATTACAGGTCTGAATGTGGCAGTTAAACCAAACTACTGGGCTTTAAGCCAGTGAATTATCAATCGTCACTCCATAAAAGAACAAATGACAAATGTCCTAATGCCAGTTTCATCTTATTTTTTTTTTCAACTCAGGAGAAAAAAACTTTGTACCGAAACTGCTAAAGTTGATTTTACAGAATAAGTTAAACAACAGGATAAGTTCAAACTTAAAAGAATTAGGCTACTTCATGAGCATCCAAAAAATCTTAACGAAAACAAAAAAAAAACTGCTTACCATAATATCGGCAAAATAAGAGATTTCCATTTAGCTATTTCAGTTAAATCCCAACGGTATCAAATGACGAGAATGTGAACCTATTAGTTTTACATTTTGGTGAGAAACACGAGTTAAGCTTGTAGTTGAGTACACCCATATGGATAACACCAGAGTACAACATTACTAACTTATCGATAAGAAGACGAACAATGTCGATATAAGCACAACAAGCCGCTGCATGCAGTGGTGTCCACTGTTCCGTATCCTGTGCATTTACATCAGCTCCATGCCTTAGAAGTAATTGCAAAATTTGTTCATTATTGTCGATAGCGCACTGAAATATAAAGAATTCCTCGTAAAATTACTTGCAAATCAATATCTTTTTAAATTCTCCAGAGCATACTATTTTCTATTTTACCAGATATTCCAAAATGTTAAAGAATAATTATTCTTTGTCAGTTTTTCAAATTTATCTTTTTGAAAAAGCTATTATATATGCAATCTGGAACAAAAGTATTTTTCCATGATAATTTTAACAATTATTCCATGATAATAAAACCATCATAACGATGTGTAAGTTAATATAAGTTAAGAAAAATTCTGCTTCTGTTTCATGTCAAAATTTCAAGAAACTCCGATGCCCACTCTTCCTCGTATAAAAGATTACACAATAATTCCTGCATCTCCCAAACATGAAAAAAGCAAAATGAGGGTTGAGCAACAACAGTTATCTTATTGATTCTTGGATTTTCAATTGAGAAGCAGATGTATCAGGACGGATTTCAAAATTACGGATATTTTCAGGAAATGCAATATATCTTCTCATGATAGCAAAATTTCAAGGCGAAAATCATCGAGTAACAAAATTCCTAATGGCGTTCTCAGATACTGCTCTAATCAATTGATTGTAGATTTAGGATAATTAAAAACATAGCAATATTTACAACGGTTAACAATTTTGCATATAATCCTGGACTGGAAACCTAATAATAATGAACAAGAAACATGGCCTGAAATATTAAAAATGAGATCTTATAATGTAAAAATCTATTGAAACAGTACGCAATATACCTTCTAACGTAAAATATCAAATATTCAGGCTATGAATTTCATTATACTAGTAAGTACCAACCTGATATCATGTATTTCCAATCTCCCACAATTTGTTTCAAAGCTTTAATTTCTTAAATTAAAAATAGAAATAACCAACAAGTAAGGAAGAGACGTAATAAACAAACTAGCCTGATGCAATGGAGTTAATCCATCCTCATTATGCGAATTTGGATTTGCACCTTCCAAAAGCAATCGTTCAACTGGAAAACAGTACTGAGCAAAAAAAAAAAAAAAAAAAAAAAAAATAATGGTATTTGATAATTCTTTAAAATTTCTTTGCTTATGACTTCATAAAATATTCTTAAAATACTTAAGAATAAAGAGAGGTACTGTGTGAGAAAAGGAAATCCTACAAAAACTTCGATGAAATTGAAACACTTCTGAACAAAACTCATAACCATTCTTGAATAAATTTTCTACTTCTAAATTTTAGCTTCTTTTCCTCCCCCCTCCCCCTGCCTACTTCTAATATCCCACCAATATTCGTTTTTGATTAAATTTCATTTAGATACTTCAACATCACTTCCAATCTTTTTCGAAAAAAGATATTGCCGTTAAATTAAAATAACAGCTAATTATTCCGAAAGAATCACATTCCCATGTGTATTTGATTTAAAATTTCATGAATTAATTGTTAACATGTGGTTTTTGAGAAAAAAAAGTGTCACTATGCCAGAAAAACTCATGATACGAGGAACAGTAAACAGTAAATGGCTCAATATCTCTTATTTACATTATCTCATGGTCACACTTGAAATCTGTTACACGATATATATATTAATTACCAAATAAGTTGGGAATGACAATATGCATTAAAAATTTAAGGGATAGAAATGTTATTTAGAGTAGAGAATATTTTGCAAATTTTTAAGCTTAAAAAAGAAATGCATCAGTAGTTTACCTTCCGCGGCATCTCCTCGACTTGTTGCTTCTAATAAGGCTACTTCTGGACTGAATTTCAAACGCTGACGACGTGGGGGTGTTGGTGTCATCTGTTTTTCACGTTCATCCCAATTCCTCAATTGTATCCTTCTTCGTTCACTGAAAAACATAAAATAAAAAATAATAATTTAGGAATAAAGCTAATCTGAATCTGCAAAATATAAAATATGGGAAGATTCAATCCTGAATTCATTCAGATTACTCCAGAATGAATCCACAGTATCTCACATTCCGGTAAACAAAAGTATATGAAAGGTCAAGATATGGATCTTGAGAAGCTGATTAATCCATAAAGATTGCAACTCTGTCTCAAATAAACTGACCGTGCCAAAGCTATCCGTTCAGCTGGTGTCATCTTTTCAATTTCGTTTAGCTCTGCCACCAAATCCGCGTGATCCATCTTTCCAGTTTTTACCTATTATCTGAAAATTCTCATACTTTAAAAATTAGCTGAATTCATTCCTTTCAATACATTCATCAGCTATTACATGTAGAAGAAAGAAGTATCCAACATTTGCAAGCACACTACTATTACCAATACATGCTTTCGCAATAATGACATGGAATAAGAATCCACGAAAACGAGGGAATGAATTTAATAACGGCAATTAAAACTAACGTCATCAACTAATTACTAAATACAACCGCTTGTTACTGTACTTCGCACTAAACTCTACAATTCCAATAAATGAACTGAAATCAAATGCAACACGAAATGATGAACTTTAATTCCTCCTACTCAACTCTCTCTCTTTTTTCCCTCTAACAATCATGAGCTTTAACTTTAATTTAAATATTCTCCTGCTTAATGTTGATAAGATGATATGGAAATTTCATCTTTTTTGAAGATGCTTAGTGATGCATGACGTCATGCACATGTGTTGTTAAACATATACTCTAATCAGTAAATTGATTTTTTTTACTGGAGAATTAAATTACTAAACAAGAAAATAATGATGATAATTTACAAACATACCTGAAAAGTGTTGAGCGCAAACGTTTTCGTCACGATACACTCACTTTCTTATATTTCAGTGATGACGTTGGCCCGCTGACTACAACAACGACAAGAACAACAGCAGCAGTGTATCCCACACCGTCAATGAATGGAAATAATGTATATAAATAAACAGATAAGAAAGTGAAACGAAGGCAACAATAATATTCCACCGGTATATCCAAGAAATCTGGACTTATAATTGCAGGAAAGACTTGTTACTGCGATTCACAGAATGATGTTGCCACAGGAGAGCGATAGCAGATCGGGAAAATTCCATGTTTCAGCTTAACTGAATACAAGTGCAATGAACGGGTCAGACTGTTTCTGGATCAAGTCTCCAGAGTTTTAAATTTTAGATTTTCCCAATACAAGCTTTTTACCTCATTTGTAAGGAATGCTCGTATCAATTGCTATTGCAGTTGCTGTTGAAGGACGATATATATAGCGATATCTAAAATTCAGCTGATTTTGTTCCAACATCTTCGATGAAATCAACACCGATATTGAATATCGACATTATCAAGCGATAGTGAGTATGATCGAAAATCCGAAAATCAGCTATATGACAACATATATAATATCTTATAAACATTGAAAAAATCGGGAGAAGAAAATAACCGAATAATTTGCTTGTTTTACTATTAGGAATCAGCGTAATCATTTGTATCTTTCGTAACTGGACACATTTGAAATGTAGTACTATTTAATAGATAGTCAATGATTTGTATCCTTTACTGTTAAGCATACAACAAAAAAAAGAAAAACAATTCGTATCTTTCATCAAGAAGAATGTCACTTCTTGATGAAAGATACGAATTGTTTTTCTTTTATTTAAAAAAAAAATTAATTTGCATTTCTCCCTAAAAGAGACCTTAGAAGAGAAGTCCAGTTGAAAATAAGAGGAAACAACAAATCTATGCTGCTATGTTATGCCTAATACCAATCGTCTTGGAAGACTCATAGCAAAAAAACTAACGTAAAAAGTTTTTCTTCATTTTTAAACAGACTAACAATGCACACCACTAAACGATGTGACATAAACCCGAATGTGCAACAGTTTTCGCAAAAAAATAAAATGAATTTTCAAAACTGCTAAAAATCAAATGAACGGCTCGGGCTGATGCATGAACGTACAGGAATTTCATCTCGACATAGTTTGAAAAAAAAGTTATTAAATCAGAATATTTCGAAAGCGTAAACTTCACGACTTATCAACATAGCGATATGTAACAGAGAAACCAAGATCAGTACTTCATGTATTGGTTGCAAGCCTCATTTAGTGGTATCATGACAGAGAAAGTCGAATACCAACGTAGGGACAGTAGATCATCACCTCTAGAAAACTAGATTATACAAAATTCTTTATTCAGAACATATCGTTATCAAGTTTTTGACAAGGTATAAAAAATTTCAGACAAAGCAACAACTAAAATAGTAGGAATGCCAATACGGTATTTCCCTACAATAAAATAACGTCTTAAAAAAATGAAAAAAATATGAAAATTCAAAGTACAATTATGAAAAATTTCCACTGCGAAAGAGATATTCAAAAATAAACACATCCATCATTTCCTTCTAAAAAGAATTATTATATCTTTATTCGCAAAATTGCTGCAACATTTTAATTAAATTTGAGTTATACCCAAGCAACCACAATTTCATAAATGTGAAAGATGACCAAACATTACCATAGCAATATTATATATCAGTTAAAATGATTGATATTCTCATAGTTGAAAAACTGATGAAAAACAAAGTGAACAGGTTTGTAGAGAAAAAAACGCAACCATTAATAATTGGTTCAATACCGAAGGAATCAGGAAAACATCTGCAAACGCTTAAAAGAGATAAGAAAATACTGGAGTAACTGTAATGGAATATACTATTGGAAATCAAGTACATACAAATAGGAAAAAAAACCTCACTCCAACTCTTGAGTACCAAGTGAAAACATGACCAAATGGTGCTATTTTTGAAAACTGTTTCACAACATTTGGGAGGGTTGCGTAAATTATGCATACCAAGGGTCAATAAAGCACTTTTGTATTTCTCACCTGTTTTATTCATAAATCCTTTTTCAACTCTTTCCTCTTCTTTTCCTTTCCTTTCAACCATCTCAGAAATTGTGGAATTGAATTTATTTTATATCATATGAATAGTTAGCAAGTAAAGAGTATTTTCGATTTTTTCAGAAAAAAGTATATTAATATTTTAGATGACAAGATTTTTGCAATAAAAATGGTGTTAAAATGTATGGGATTTCATTCTGAACATGATATTCGAAGAAAATTGATAGTCAGCAGACCTTGTAATATCGAAGGTTTCTAAATATCGACTAAAGTATAACAGAAGAAAAGATATCCCCATTATATTCTGCAACTAGATTGTGCTCAGTGATTTCATTTGTGCGAAATTTTAAGCGAAAAAATAACGAAGACTACACAGTCCTCTTATAGATGACCTTTCCAAACATTCTGGAGAACTTATTGGCTAAGTAGTTCTGGTAACCTAAACGCGTGCACAATGTAATTTAAAATAATTGCAATATTACGATATATAGTTAGCACATTGTCTCCGACCTGTCATATGCCGTATATCAGAAAAAAAATACTGCTCTTCCTAGTTCAATTAAAATAGTAAAATTAAGATGGAAATGAACTCAGTTCATAAATCATGCATAATTTATATGACTGATATGCCTTTTTACTTCACTTCTGCTGTCATCCAAATGAAATTTCAATTATTTGAAGTTGAACTCTACTATTTATTGGAAAAGATAAACACAATTTTGTTGAAAAAGAGGAAACTAATAAAATAATGAGATAAAATAGTGTTTACTTTGTTGAAAGAAAACAAAAAAAATTACTGAATTTTTCGATGAAAAAACTTTGAAAAAAAAGAAAAAAAAAAGAAAAAAACCAAACGAAGTGAGGTAGCACGACCACTTCAGTTAGCAGATCGTTTCACTCTTCGTTTTTCACATTTGTTCTCTTTTCCTATTCCCAAATGGCTTCAAAATAAAAACCGAAGAGTAAGAGAGAACGTAACATCGAGAACCGAACAAATACTGCCAAAGCTTAACAACACCGCAAGATTTATTTCGTTAGTATAATGAGTTATCGATATACAAGCATAATGAGTCATACATATATATATATATAAGCCTAAACACATACGTAATGGAATAACTTGGATCAATATTTCTGAATATTAGCGTGTTTTCGAAAAACTGTAAGAAATGTAGGATGAATGAAAACTCATCAAGGAAGTACAACTTTCTTACCAGGTAAGTGTTACAAGACTTAAATAAAAATTTGAATTTTTTCATTTAAACAAATGCAGCAAGTTCTTTATTCCAGCAAATTTGGCAAAAGAGATGGTAAAATAAATTATTGACATCGATTTTTTCTTTTTTTGATGGTTTAAATCTATTAATGACAGATTAACTAAAACAGCTGTTTAACAGATGAACTTTTCCTTACTTGTTTTACTATAAATTTATTTCCCCTCAAAACCAATACTTCGACTAGACTTCAAAAATCTTTGATGGGTTTAAAAATAAAAAGATCAGATAAAGCGAATCCATCAAAACAGAAAACTCGCCATATGTGGTTTGTCGGAACAATGGTATAATTGGTCCGTTGCGGATCAATGATATTAGAAAATTCTGAAGTACTACGCCAAACTCACGACGGTCAAGGAAAAGACATCATACAGGAAAAAACTAACACGTGGTATATCGACAACGGGAACATCATTAGTAAATTCCTTTGTTTTTTGAATATAATCAAATATAAATGAATTACCATACGTGACGTCCAGTATGTTAAGTTTGGATTTCTGGAGAAAATACTTGAACTTTTTTCTAAATTGATTAACGGTTACTCCCCAGGAGAGAAACAAAACTGCTCCATATTATTGTCTAAATATTTAAAGCTATCATACTTTAAAATTGTACTGAAATACATTTGCTCTATACCAAAATTAGTAAAACTTTACAAATATCTATATCCTACGCTGATTCATACTAACATTTAGCACCAAAGAAACTATAACATATTTGTCTAGCAGTAAAAGTTATTGGAAGATATCCACACATGTCAATTTCTACTGTTAAAATCATTTCCAATCTGAATGAAGGAATTTATGTATGATATAATAGAAAAAAAAAACGGATAATGCCAAATTCCCACATCAAAATTGTTCATGATCTAAAAAGGAAAACTAAAAAGTCACTATGAATAGGAAACAAAAACAAGAAAGAAAAAAAAAAAAAAAACAACCAACTTATACTATCAATATTAAAAGGACATTTTGCAATTTATAAAAAAATGTTACTATTAACATAAAATTGATATATCATATAAATATTTAGTTTTGTTATAAAATTAATTTTATTTAATTTATCAGAAATTTAATCAATATTAAACAAATTAAAAAAATTACATCTGCATTTTATTATTAAATTCATTAACTATCCTTCACTCCTATACTTACGTTAATTACGTAACAAAAATCCGATACACGTAACCATTTCATAGGAATAAAAAAAAAAGAAAAAAAAAAAGAAAAACGAAATTGAAAATTAGCAGCAATATACCAATTACAACAATTTCCACAAAGAATTGCTACGTCATCGAACTAAGAGATATCAAAGAACATTAGTAATCAAATTTCACGCATGTAAACGTGGTACATTATTTAATGACTATTATGAAAATTCTTGTCTATCTGAAACAATATTGCATAAAATTTATGTATACTTTAATCAATAATAATCTTTGATTATTTTAATTTATTTTCTTTCTTCTATATATAAATTTATTTCAGAATATTAATTTTTAATTTTATAAAATTTAATTTACTAAAAAGCTATAATTTGCATAATAAAACAGATGTTTTTAATTTTATTGATAGTTGCAATAAAATTTGTACTTGTTTTATTGGAACTAATACATCTTCTACTTAAATAATTTCATTTAATTCCTTCTTTTTTTCTATATTTGTTGTAATTTTAGTTAATGAACGATTTAAGCTTATATCAAATATAGGTAACGTTTTTTTTTTTCTTTTCTTTTTCTTCTCTTTTATCGACTTTATTTTAAATTGCAAAAAAAAATTAATCTTTGTCAAAATTATCCATTTCATTAGATTCAATTCTAAAAATTTATTTATTTCTTGTATGGATTGTATGTTTTTTTTTTTCATTGCAACTAAATTTTCTTACTTAATTCTTTTCTGAATACCAATAACTTTAGAACAATGAAAAAAAAAAATACACATCACATCGTGCTAAAATAAATTTCATTTTTTTTTTTTTTTCAACTAATAAAAATTTATACCTTTCAATTAATGAATGTAGCAAACATAAAATGCTATTGATCAAAAAATTTTAAATCATTATTAATTTGGTTGGAAATAGAACTGATTTCCATTAATTTACATGCATATTATCATTATCTGTATAATGTACCATTTAAAAAATTAGTTAAATTTGCCTAAATTATCAACTAAATGTAAAATTGAAATGAATTTTTCTCAAATTACAGATATATCATTACCTTATATAATGCGCCATTTAAAAGTCAATTAAAAGTTATCTCAAATATTAACTTAGACAAAATCAATTCCCAGTTAAATAATATTTCCTTTGAGATTTTTAATTAGCTAACGGAATCAAATTTTTTTTTTTTTTTTTTTTTTTTTTTTTAAACAATAATGTGAAACGAAGAGAAAATATTTATGCAAAATCATTTATTCCACTCTCTCCTCTTCCAAAAATGACAATTTTGAGTTGAAGTTGACATGATGTTTTAATACATTTTACGCTTATCCATGTTTTATAAATGTTATTTCGTCGGATATTTGATTTGATTTTTCAATTTGTTCAATTTATCATTCATTTAAACCATATCTAACAAATTGGAAAATTTTTATTTAAAATTTAAATTAGCAAGAATGCTTACTTTGCTCTAATGATGATTCCTCTAATTATATTCGATTTGTTTCTGATAATATCTATAATAATCCTAAAATTGTCGGGAAAAGAAGTAGGAAAGTGGTTCAAAAACAAAAAATAAGCAGTCGAATTTTCCAATACGATAAATAATGAAATAGACGAGTTAATTACTGGAAATGGTGAAAGTAGGATAAATAATTTTTATAGAAAATACTTATTTCTCAAGCTAATATTATCTGAAATAATTACCAGTTATATAATTGATTTAATATTGAATATACGATTAATATTTATTTCACTTATCCAAGAATGTGTGCCAATCATTTTAAACTATAAAATGATAGAATATTTATTTTACGACATAATGGCACTTTTCCCGTTTCTTCCATATCTAATTTATAATGAGATGTTGTTGGATCGATGTTGGATGTGTGTATAAAACCTGTTATGTTTTATTTTATCAATAATGAAATAAAATTAATTCTGATACTCGTTGTGTATACAATATCTTCTTCCTTTCGTTATTTCATTCGCTAAATTCCTTGCACCTGTTTTTATTTATCACTTATTATTTTATTGTTTATGCAAAATTTCTTTCAATTATTTTTTATTGCATATATTTGTTAGTAAAGAATTACAATAATATAATCATAATTTTATTTTTAATTTAGTAATTTGATCATTTAAGCTTACATTATTATAAAGTGAAAGTTAATTAAAAATTGAATTTTTAAATTAAATTAAATTTTCAAGAACTTTAACTAAATTAAATTATGACAAATTTGAAATTTAATAAATCACTAATTATGGTGAAAGAAGTTATCTTAAATTTGAAAAATTATAATTTTTCTGCTCTTTCCTAAATCTCTTAAAATTTTTTTGCCCTTAAAATTTTCTATTCACATTCTAATGGTTCACTTTGGTTTTGTTCTAAATTTGATTATTTCAATAAATGTTACAATATTCTTTTAATTATTTCCAGCTTATATAAATATTATTGGATAAATGTGTTTTTTCTCGTGTAGAAGTTTTAACGAGTTAATTGATTAAAATTCAATTAAATATGTTAAAATGAATGAAATTAATTAAAATTATTTTAGATTAAATTTGCTAATATATCGAACTAATTGTACACATACTGTCCCAATTTTTTCAACTATAATCAGTTTATTTGTCCTTTTCGGGTAAGTTCATTTACAAAAATATCAAGCATAATATAGTAGAAGTTCGGAAGTTGATAAATAAGTAATTAATTAGGTTATTTACAGTTTCAAAATAAATAAACTCTAAAGAATTGCTCAATTTAATTGTAAACTTCCTTTCGCCTTTTTTTTTTTTTTTGGAAAGAGTACGAAGTCTGTTGCGTCGTTTTGCTAAAAATACTTTATAATTTACCGTGAAACGAATTAATTTAATCAGAAATCAATCAAACTAACAAGAAATTAGTTTATTGAGACTTTGAATTTTCCGAAAATTTTAATTAAATAGCAACTGTTACATAAAATATTCAATTCCTATCATTTCTTTATTCCATAATTGAATTACTTTTAGTGATGATCAAAATTAGTTTTTAGTGATTGCCAAAGTATTAAAAATGAAATTGTAAAATGATTTTAAAATATTAGTCCTTTTTTTCCTCTCCCATTAATAAAACGTTTTCATCAGCATTTTGCGCTCATTCAATCGTATCATACGTTACAGAAATGATGTAATGATGGATACAATTTCCTTTAGCCCTATTTAGGTATTAATTAAAAAAAAAAAATACCAATTAGTAAACCATTTTACTTCACACATCCAATACTCAACAATTTGTTATTGGCAACTTTTTTAACCGATTAGAGAGCAAATATTGAAATTGGAATTTCTTCAACTTCCATCAAAATTTCCGCAATATCAACTGCTATTTTTTTTTTTTTTTTCGAAACAATTCTTGCATCTTTATTAAGATATCAAAAAAAAAAAAAAAAAAAAAAAAAATCAGATTTTATTTAAGTCTTTTTAGATAGAATGTTCAAAAATGTTCAATAATTCTTAGCTATTAAATCATTCCGGTTTCTATCCGGATATTCTTTATTCCTAAATACCTAACAAAAAAAAAAAGAATTCGTACGACAACAACAATATTATATCAGTTGAGAGAAAGTTGAAATATGTAAAGGACAAGAATATATAGATTGTATTATTCATCGATGTATCAGAGTTTCGTATGCTTCGTTAAATAGGAAACTGTACACACAAATCGGCCGATCGACATACACATACATACATACATACATACATACATACACATACATACATACACAAACATGCACATTCATCAAATACTATTAAATTGTTCATTTCAATGTTTTCGCCTTTTGTTGATAGTTGTGAGATTTCAATAGCTGTAATATATTTTGAATACATTTTAATATCATTGATAGAAATTAAAGAAATAATCTATTCGCATTTCTTTTTTTTTTTTTTTTTTTTCAAACCTTTACAATATTTTATAAACTTCAAAAGGTCAAAGAATAATGATTAGTTTATCTACCATGTTTAACTTCTCTCTAATATTTATCAAATTTTTTGTTTTGTTTTTGTCTTCCATATTTCTCTCTTTTATATCGAAATTTAGCAATATTGAAGATTAAAGTAGTTTATTCGCATATCTCATTTTTATTTCACTTTTTTTTCCCCCCCCCCCTCCTCACTTTCTTTTTTCTTTGCAATTTACTAAAATAAAATTTCGATATATTAAATTTAAATTTTAACAAAATATCAAATTTAAATTTTAAAATAATGAAATTTTTCATTAAATTATAATAAAATCTTATGCAACAGTGCTGTAAAAAATTGAAACATGAATGAAATGAAATATTTGTTTTGCATCATTTTGCAATTGAATATATTGTTATAAATTTTTGAAAATTTAGAATATATTAAATTCAGAATGAAAATTTTACAATAATTTTCTTTCAATTAAATGAAATTTAGTTATTTTTCGATAATCATTGATAATAATAATTGATAATTTGATGCATTTAATGAATGATCCGAATTGATTGATGAATTATTATATCCAATAGTTAGATGGTGAAATTGTAAAATTTCTACATCTAACGTTTAATTTACCGTATAATCATGATAGAAACAAAATATCTCTTCAATATAATATTTCTCAATGTTTTCATGTCAATTTGATAATTGATAATTCAATTGGGATTCTGTAACCGATACTTTAAGTTAACAAATAATTTACCTAATTATTACATAATAAATTTTTCATTTCAATTACTCAAATATTCCATTTCCTTTTTTTTTCTTTTTGTTTTTTTAACTTATACGTCTTTTTTCCCCTCTTTCTTCTCTTACATCGACATGATCGAATTTCCATAAAATATCTGAATTTGAATGATTTATTTTCATAAATTGTTAAAATTTCATCCCAAAAAAAAAAAAAAAAAAAAAAAAAAAAAAAGAATTTATAATAACTGCTTAGGAAACCTTTAAATTGCCATAAAATTTT
The DNA here is from genome assembly GCA_013365325.1 of Dipetalonema caudispina. Classification (NCBI taxonomy): domain Eukaryota; kingdom Metazoa; phylum Nematoda; class Chromadorea; order Rhabditida; family Onchocercidae; genus Dipetalonema; species Dipetalonema caudispina. The sequence continues at coordinate 12,758 of JABVXV010000511.1, read as the reverse complement.
AATTTCATCCATTTTTATGAATTTAATATTATATTTCAGGATGCTATAACATTATTGCTATATATTTGTTTGTATAAATGTCACTAAAGAAATTGAAAAATTTATTTTAATTTTCAGTTTTATGGGCGGAATAAACTTTTAATTATTTCATTACAAATGAAATAAATTAATTATTCAAAATGATGCAATTACAAATTGTTTTCGTTGAAAGGAAAGAAATTTGCATATTTTAATCATTTCAAATTGAAAATTTGAATTTATGCGGAAATTTTAGTATTATTGTCATATTTACATTCATTTATATTGCTTTTACTGTTTCTCTTTCTTATTCAACTTTATTTATAGCAGAAAGCTATAGTCTTGTTTACTTTTCATGTTTAGAATGGTCTTGTTTTCTATTTCAATTATTGTTTAAATTTTGTTTAAATTTAAAAATTTGAATCTTAGATTTTCAAACTTAATTAAAGTACACATCTTAAGCTGGTGTTACCTGTTTTTCACTTTCTCTATATTCAATGCTTATGATAGTATTTGTTGCAAGTGTCCTTTTTAATTTTTCAAAATGTTGGGAATTATCAAATTTTGAATTTTTTTTTATAAAATTTGAATTTTTTTATTTCAAAATTTGTATCATACAGTTTATAGACTATTTGAAGGTATGACATCAGTACGGCAAGAAATGTACACACGTGCACAACCGATCAGTACCACGGTAACAAAAACGACAACAAAAACAGATAGAGGTCATTTACAAAATCGAGAGTATTATTTTGGTCGCGGTACATTGAACGTAACTTATTGCTGTCAATTGGCTGGTATCCTACGAATCCTTGAAATTGTAACTTTTAGTAATTGAAAAAAAAAAAGAATTTTAAATATTGTCCCATTTAAAATATCAAAATAAGTTCTTTAAAATAAAATAAATTCATACTTTTATTGTTTTACAGTTCAATTCATGCATGATTCAATAAATATTTCACTAATTATATAACTCATTAAATTAAAATAAAACTATCATATTTTATATGATAAAATTATTTACAGATAATAGGCTTACTGATAATATCATCAATTGTATCCGTATATGGTCCTGGGCCATTTAAAGGAATTCTCTTTGGTCAAACATTTCTACTTATCTTTGCTGGTATTGCTGTTTGCTTCTCATTCATCTTTCTTATCGTTTTTCTCTTCGAATTACATGAAACACATCTTGACTTTTGGCCATGGAAAATTTCTGTAAGGTTTTTTTTTTTTTTTTTTTTTTTTTTTTTTAAATTTACAATTAAACTTTTTAATAGAATAAATTTAAATTAGAAAAATAGAAAAAAAAAAGAAGAGAAGTATTTCGTTATAGAATTATTGCACATTGTTTGGATAAATATTTATAATCTTAACTATAGTCTAATTTAGCTTAACATATTTAAATGCTTAATTGTTGTAGTAAATTAATAATATCTTTCTTTTTTCCTTAATTTGATCGTACAATTCTTTTTTTTTTTTTTTTTTTTTTTTTTTTTTTTTTAATTTTAAACTTTTAAAAGCTCTTTCATAACATTTCATTTTTTTTTAATTTTAGACAAATCATTTTATTTTATTTGTAGGATTTTATGTTTTCAATGACCGCATGCCCTTCGTATATTATTTTGGGCTTTATTGAAGCATACTATTCGACAGGTGCTTGGTCGAATAATTGTAATGATATTGGAGCGGATGGTATCATTCATAATCATTGTCGAACCATTTATGAATGGGTTTTTGCATCGGTAATATTTTCATCTTTTTTTTTTTTTTCTTAATATTTTTCAAATTTAAAATTTTTATTTTTAAATTATAACTTTTGAAATTTAGCAAATAAACAGTCTCGTTAGTGGTTTTTTTTTTTTATACGAGTCATTCAAATTTTTGCTTGAAAAAAAATAATAACAATGAATATTAATGTAATGTAAATTTTTTTGCATAGAAAAATTAGTTGAATTAATATGGCGTAAAATTTTTTTTTTTTTTTTTCTTCAGCTTCTCTCATTTTTCAATGGATTTTTGTATGGGATAAGTGCATTTTTGGCTCATCGTAATCAATATAATTGATTGGCTGATTAATTGATTAATTGATTGATCGATGGTCCGATAAAAAGTAAAAGGAAATAAAAATGCTGGATTTATTTCAAAAAAGAAGATAAAAAAAAAAAAATTGGTAAAAAGAAAAAATAAAATTTTCTCTTTTGCTATCATTATTATGAAAATTGTTTGCAATTTAAGGGCAGGTCAAGTTAATTGTCAAACAATAGGATTTAACAATCTTTTAGTGAATTATGTTGATGCATAATAATAACGTATCATAAGGAATCACGTAAATGACGTAATCTGAAACTAAACGGTATCTGATTGACAATCATAGAATTTTAATTATTTTCCGAAAATCTCATCAATCTCTCTCTCTCTCTCTCTCTCTCTGTCTTCCTTGAATTAAACAGCAATAATTAACCTGTTTCGGTCACAATGACGTGTATTTTTTTCATGATACCATTTAGTTCTCATATTACGAATTTTTCCATTTCATATTTTTAATTATTTATTCGAAATTTTGCTTATATTATATATCGATGATCAATTAATTTTATACATTTAACTGGTAATAACTATATGAATTTTCATATTAGATGACATAATCTTTACCTGCCCATTTTTTTTCTTTTTTTTTTTTTTTTTTTTTTTTTTTCAACTTTCTGCATGCATCTTAATTGTATTGTAAAATCTGTGCAAAATTTTTCATTAATTTCAGGATGGCAAAAAGAAAAAGAAAAAATCTAAATAATATTTTTTGCTAACTTATCAAACTAATCGAATTTTTCACTAAATTTATCACTATGTATTTGCTAATTTGTTTATTTTTTTAAAAATGAAATTCCTTAAATTTGAAATTTATATACAACATATGTATTATTAATAAACTATAATAAGTTGTGTTTTAGTAAACATTGCAAATTTTGTACTTTTGAAATTTTTTGCTAAAAATTAATAAAATCATTTCTTCCATGTTTTCTCCTTTTTTTTTCCACCCTAAGATTACTAGTTAGTTCGAGTTTAAAACTATTGAATTGATTTAAATCAATTGAGTCTCTTTCCAATAGCTGACATATATGAAATGTTTTCCACGATTAGTTATGTAAAAACCTGTATGATAGTTTAAAAAAAAATCATATCGATCCTATATAATTAATATAAATCGAGTATCATTCTATCGAATTTTATTCATATAATTGTTCTATTCCATATATTTATTCCATTTCATTTTTTTTTCATTTTTTTAATTAACACTTTTTAAGAATTTCTTTTAAAACAACACTTCATTTAGCACTGAATACCATAGATTACCTTTATTTTATCTAGCTTACAAACAGCTAATTGGTACCTTTATTTTGTTCAGACTAAAAAAATACCTTTGATACCTCCATATCATTCGAGCTAAAAAAACATTTATGGTAAGTTCATCCGATCTAAATTACAAAATATCTTTGATACTTCGGTTTCAACTAATTACCATATTTTTGTTGTACTGATACATACTGATACAATAAAGCATTTTGTTTCTTAATTACAGAAAATAGCACATTTACCTTCTTGAAAAAAAAGGCACAACAAATATATATAATATAATATAATATATATATATATGAATTATTAAATACTAAAATGCGACTAATTTAAAATTAGAAAGACTTATTTTAAAAAAAAAGAAAAAAAGAGTGAAAAAATTTGAAAAGGAAAGATACTGAAATTTGGTCATCACAAAAATTTTTTTTATATTAAATTATTACTACTAAAAAATTGATGAAAAATTATAATAATGAAAGAAATGAAATCAAATTTTGCACAAATAAAATTTTCGATCCCTTTTTCTCATCTTTTTTTTTATAAATTCCATTCAAAATTCACAATTTTTTTTTTTTTTCCTTTTTCTCTTAACAATTGATCCATTCAAATCATTACTTGATTATCATTTAGTATCCAGAGGAAATTGAAGGAAAATAAAACTTCCCTGTTATTTCCTAGCACTTTTTCCCCGCCCTTTAGGATACATCATTAATTATTCTCATCAATTATTCACAATTCAAAAGAATAAATTATCAAATTCACTAGCAAAAAAAAAAAACATAGCATAGCATGACAGACAAAAACAAATGATTTCCAAAAAATATTTTACGATACAATACTAAAATAATAATAATCATAATTGTAATCATCATTTATTATCATAATACTTGATAATAGTAGTAAACGTAAGAAAAGATCATAACTCTGTGAAGTTTTTTTTTTTGTTCTCAGAATGATTAACAATGAAATTTTAATTTATTGATTAATTTATTAATTATTTTAATAAACAAACAACGAAAGAATCCGCTTTTTTTTTTTTTTTTTTTCATTTATTTTGTATTTTTTTTTTAAAAATTTTTTTTTTTTTCAAAGCAAAAATATCATTTATATCAATTTCATTGCTTCTTTTTTTTTTTTTTTTCTTTCCTTCCGGTTAAAAAAAAATAATTTATTGAATGAGTTATGATCTTAATTGAAATCATTTTATTATATGTTAGATTTTGGTTAGACTGAATTACCCGAACATACAATAATTGAGCCAAATATTTTTTTGCCTCATACAATAGAAGACGTGTTAAACGTCTAATAATGTAACATTACGTAAAATTAATAAACACAATAATTAATTTATAAATTTAATTAATGAATAAAAATTGGATAGATTTGAATAGTTATTTAATAAGTGACTATAGCCAATGAAAATGAAGTAAAGTATTGATGAGAAAATAAGAGACAGCAATATTAGAAATGGTAGAATTGCTCTGACATTGTCATTTAAATTGTTTATTTATGTAAACAAACATTTTCAATTTATTTATTTACATATTTGCGCTTATTAATCAGCAAAATTTTGTGACACTTTACTCTTTTTTTTTTTTTTTTTGTACAAAATCTAAAGAATAAAATTTTGTAAAATTAAAAAACTAAAATAAGTTGCGTCATCATTTTTTTTTTTTTTGAATTCAACCATCTTCATAAAGTAAACATGAAATAAGATCCGGTTTTAGTCATGAAAAAAAAAAAAACAATAAATTCACTTAATTCTTGGCTGTTGAAATTATAAAATTTTCAACTATTGTAGCATAAACATAGATGAGTGTAAAGAAAGTAAAAAATGAAGTAAGAAAAATTTTGATATAATTTTAAAATAATAAAACGTTATAACATTCATTTCTGAATCACAAATTCAAAAAGAATTTAACAATTAAAAGTTTTCAAGTTTGAAAATTAAAAATTAGTAAAAGACTAAAATTTAATACACCTATTTAAATCACTGAACAGTATCGGAGCAATTCAATGGATTGATGCAAAACATTTAAATAATTTTAATTTCTTTTTTTTTTGTTTTTTTTTTGTTGTTGTTGTTGTCTGCTTTTTTTTTTTTCGGAAAATATTATCAAAAAATTTTACAAAAATTAATGCAACTTTTAAAAGTTTTATTTTTATAAGAATTGAAAAGGTAAAAAAAAAAAAAAAAATATGCTTCATTCATTTATTCTCATTAATTAACTAACTCGACTTGTTGCTAATTGTTGACTACTCATCGATGCCGCAATTGTTGATTCAGTTTCATAACGACATTCCGATTTTAAACGTACAAATTCTCGAGCTATCTCATCAGTTTGCCGTTGACTCAATATCCTATAATTTATATTTTGAAATTTGTGGGGAGAATTTTTGAAAATATAAAATTTCTTATAATTCAATAATAGTAAAATCATTCTTATCATTCAGTAATAATAAAATTTGAATTGTAAATACAACAAATAAATAAACTTACATTTAAATAACAAACAAAAAATTTCTTATCAATTTAATGATAATAAAATTTGAACTATAATTATGAATAATTGATAAGTAAATTTTTGAATAAATTAATTAATAAGTAATAAAATTATTTGTAGAATATTTGTAATATATGATAAATGTTAATTTGGAAATAATAATTTTTGATTTGCATAAATTTATTAAATGAATTAAATGAATGAATTAAATGAATGAAATTAAATGAATGAAAATATTAAATGAATGAAAATTTTTGACATACCTAAGAAGGATAAGGCCTGTTTCATCAATATGAAATCGTCGGCCAAGTTGTACCCAACATGTGCATGATCCTTGTTCAATCATATTAGCTAATTGCAACACTCCAACACCAACAATACGATCCTCACGTGCAAAACAATAATCTTTTACTTGAAACATTAGCTCACAATGTTCTGGCTCACCTTCATTACCAAGAAAACTGAAAAAAAAAATATTCGATAAAGATATCTATTATTTATTAATTGATAAGATATGACAAATTTAACTTTTTTTTAAACTATTTTGAAATAAGACAATGAAAAAATTTAGTTTTTTTTTTCAGTTCTTTCATAAATTAAAAAGAAAAAGAAAAAAGTGAAAAACTTTACTTTTCAATTTTTTTTTTTTTCATTTTAAAATTTTAAAAAAGATTATCGAATTGATTATTTCTTTTTTCTTTTAACATTTATTCATTCGTTTTTTTTTTTTTCATACTTACAAGTGAAATGTTTCATTGAATTTCGGTGCCCAATTGCCACTTTTCGATTTTGTTGCCATTTTGCGCTTCTTATCAGCTAAATGTGGCCCAACTAGATGTACCTCAACAAATGGCTTGAAAGTACTTACTGTTTGCCATCGTAAATCATTTGCTGCCAATACTGCAAAAATGAAAAAATTTGATTTGATTTTATTTTAATTTTTTTTTTTTTACCCTAAATTCTTTTTAAAATCTTACAATACATCCCATCAATAAACATCATCATTTGATTGGGCCATATTTCTTGCATAATGATAAAAAAGAAGCCTAGTTATACTCCAAAATAGTTTCAAAATAGTATAACTAAAAGATTCGAAAAGAGTAAAATTCACCGAAGAAATTTTCCAAAATTAAATAGGAATATTTTTATGCAATAAATATAGGCTTTAATTGATAATTTTGTAAAAATTTTAAGAAAGCAAAATTCTTTCCTTTTTTTTTTAAGCTTTAACTAAATGAAATACATGAAATATTTGAAATTTTTAAAATTATTATTGTAAATTTTAAGAAAAATTTTTTAGTAATAAGAAATGAACAAAATATATTTGCTTAAAATTCAATAAAATTTAAATAAAATTCAATACATAAATAATTACGAGTAGTAGTATTGATAAAAAAAGATGTACATATTTTATAAAATGATAAATAATTAATTAATAAAAAAGAAGCAATAATGATAATGAAAAAAATTTACCTTTAACGGTAACTTTTTGTTCACCAGTTCCTGGATGAGTGAAAAGATCCACTTGAATATTTACTTCACCAACTGGTTGCTCTTGTGAAGGAAGATCTAAAAAGTGTTATTTGGAAAATATTTAAACTTTTAATTATAAATTTAAAAGAAAAAAAATTCAATTTTAACAAGTGTAAATTTAAGTTTATTTCCAAAAAATAAAATAAGGTAATGTTTATGTTTTGAAAATTTAGATTTAAATTTGTATTATAAAAGATTGGAAAATTTTAATTAAAATTAATTAGTGAATAAATTAAATTTTAATTTTGAGAATTGTAAAAAAAAAAAGGATGAAATCAAAGAAGATAATGGGTAAATAAATTCGACGAAAAGACAATTAGTTTCATGCTGATAACAGCGTAACTAAACGTTAAACACGTACGTAACAACAATGGAAATATAGGATTCAATTATTTGTGTTAATTTCTTTTAAATTTATTCACATAATAATTTAATCGATAGATGAAGCTTACATTATTTTCTTAGCTTATAAGAAACTTTCAAAAATTTTATCCCATCAAATATTAATTACATTTTCTTTTTATCATTAAAAAAAATTAATCAATTCAAATTGTTACGATCAATAAATTATTTAGTATGAAAAGTTTAATATAAATAAAAATAAATAAATAAACAAATAAACCTTGTTGTTTTTGACTGGTAATAAATGTTTTAATTAATTGTTCGGTAGTTTGAGTATACAATGATAAGGCATATTTTAATGATTGTAATTCTGGTGATTTTTCAAAAAATGATTTCTTTAATCCTTGACCACCAGCATGGAAACATTCTTTTACAGCATCTAATGCAGCATCCAAAACTGTACATTGTTTTGGTGTTAATGACCGTTCATATTCACGAGCAATATCCTAAATTATTAATTAAACAATCATTATTATTAATTAATGTATTTGAATTATTAAGTTTCATAATTTTAATGAAATTAAAATTGTGCAAAAAAAAAAAAAAAAAAAAAATCATAAAAATATATTATTAAAATAATTATTTACCATCATTTCTTTCACCGAACTTATATTTTTTACTTCTTTCAAATGAGTTGACATTAATTTTGTCATATCACAGAATACTTCTGCATTTGGTATCTGTTTCAAAATCTAAAATAAACCAATATCTTATAACATTCCAAATTTTATATTAGTTATTTGAAATGAATGAAATTGTTTGTAAAAATTGAATTTTAAATTTCTAATTTCCAATTTTTTTTTCTCAGGAAATTGTTAAGTTTAAATTTTGGATAGTTTAAAACGAAGAAATTTTAATAATTAATGAATGATTATAAAGCAAAAAATGAAATTTTCAAATAGGAAATTAAAAAGAAAAATTCGTACAGCCTTATTATCAAGCGGTGGCAATACGACCAATTTTTCCATGCTTGTTATCGTTGCTCGCCATAATTCCTATAGAAGTAAAGTTTTTTTTTTAAAAAAAAAAAAAAAAAGAAAAAAATTACTTTTTAATTTCCACTTTCAAATTTTAACTCTTAATTGATTGATTTGTTGATAATTTCACGAATTAATGCAAAAGAATGATGGAATATGAATTTCAGATAAGTTAATAGACTGTAAAGTAATAGAAAAGAAAGTTTAATTTTCAATTTTCTAATTTTCAAAACTTTCATCGAGAATATATTTCTCACATCATCTACTCTTATTTTATTTACTCACTAATATTAGCTGTAAAATTTAGGCTTAATGATATGATGATAAAACATTTGTTCACCCCAAAAGCAACATTAATCAAATGTTTCTAACAAAGATATTCCTAAAATGTAATTAGTGCTAAATTTTAATTTAGATGAAATTTTTATTTTTCAACATGTAATTCTTTTGTAAAAAGTAAATTTAATTTGAAATTGATTTTTTAAATTACATTTCATTTGTAATTAATTGCACAATTACATTACATTTGATAATGATTTCAAAAGAAATAAATATCGCTTACTTTTAGCAAATATTTTAGCACTGTTTTTTCACATTGTGATGCATAATCTTGTAATTTATCCTCTAATAATTCCATCAATGGTTCAAGTACTGAATCAACTTCCTAAAATTTTGTTTCAATTTCCAATTACATCTATCAAATGCTCGATCGTTGAAAGAGTAAGAAGTCGTTAAAGAGAATACGAACAATTGTAAATTATGAATGAAAAAATTTGTTATATAATTTAAAATTTTTAAATTATTAATTTATCAATTTCTATTTGTAAAATAATAAAGGAATGTTTATGTGAAATTGAGAAAATCTGTTAGTTTTGGTTTTTTTAAAAAAAAAAAAGAGTATTAGTTTTTTTTTTTTTTTTTGTTTTTTTTTCAATTAAATTAATATTGATAATGAATAATATTTGAATATAAAATATTAAATTAATATAATATGAATAAAAAAAAAATGCTTACTCCAAATAATTGACTTTTTGATAGTTGTGGTCCTTTAATTTTACTCAAAATAATGCCTAATTTATTCATTTGTACATGAATATTTGGCACTAAATTTTCCACAAATTGTCCCGATAATTTATTCAATACAGCATTAAGCTTCTTTTGTAAATTATTCAATACTGTATTAGCGGTTGAATCAAGATCTGGACCACCCATATTCTCATAAATTTTCTCTAATTGTACCCTGAAATATATCATGAATTTAAAATGAAACAATTAAAGATATATTGCAGTGATCAAAATAAGCAGTGTAACTACAGTACAGTAGTATACAATATGTATATTCTCCTACTGATACTTATATAATTGAAAACTTGAAATTATAAAGCATTTAATGTGAAAATGCAAAATGCTAAGGATTTTTTTCTTTTCTTTTTCAAATGAATATTTTGAAAAATTGAATGAAAATTTTCGATTAAATCAAATGTGTTATTTTGTTGAATTGAATTATTTAATAATTTTTGAAATGTTATCAAATCTTATTTTATATTTCAAATATTTGATATATTTGTAAAAAAAAAAAAAAAAAAAAAAATGTATGGAAAGGCTTTTTCTTCCTTTTTTCTTTTTTCTCTCTAACTATAAAAAAATATCGTATGCTATAAAAATTTTTCAAAATTAAATCTTTCTTCATATTTTAACGCAATGAAAATTTATCAGTAGAAAATAAAAAATCATATTTTTATTTTTTTCTGAAAAAGAAGAAATTTTACAAAAAAAAAAAAATTTGAAACAAACCGAAGTTGTTGAACATTATTCATTAGTATGCATGCAAGTTTTTCATCATTAACAAATTTGTTAAAATCTTTTTGTACCATATCAGCATACGCTAGCAATACTTTATTTAATGTTTTTGAAAATCGTTTCATCATATCCGCATACACTTCCGGATTTGGACAATCCATCTGTAATAATTATGATTAATGTAGAAGAAAAAGCTGAAAGTTTAGTGGAAAAAATTCAGCATAAAAAAAAAAGACAAAATTCGAAATTATGAATATATTAATGAAAACGTTAAATACAATATATTTTTGTTAATCATTCATTAAAGTTTTGAGGAATTTTTTTATTGTGAAAAAATTGAAACAAAAAAAAAATTTTTATATGTGGAAATAAAATGATGCAAATGTAAATGTATGTGTTTGATTTTTCTTCTTCATAGGATAAATTTTGAAATATTCTGAAATTTTGAATTAAAACAGAAATGAATCTTTTTTTTTTTCTTTCCAATATGCTAATTTATTTATTTGTTTATTTTCAATTCATATAATTTATATATTTTTCTTTATTCATTCGAGTACCTCTAAAATTATTTATGGACTAATTTTTGCATTCATTTCAACATTTCCAAGTTAATCTATCGATGTAAATTTTTTTCTGGCAAGAATTTTTTCGTTTTGAATCAATTTAAAATTCAGTTCAAAATTTTCTCCACTTCAAAAACTTCGTATTTTTAATCTAAAAAAAAAATTCCTCAATTCAAATTATTTGATATGAAATGTACTATTTCAACAATTTCACCTGTTTCAATAATTTAAGTGCTTCATTAAGCTGTGTAAATACATCAACAACAGAATTGGAAAATTTCGTATGTTCAGATGTTTGTGGGAAATTATCACTCTTATCACGATTGTATGCATTCCTCAATATATCCATCGAATGTTCATCATTTTCATTTAACCAATCCATTACGAATGGTATGAACCAACTGGAAATTATTTATTATCAAATTTAAGAAAAATCAAACTGATAAACATATGGAATAATCAAATTTGCATTAAAATACTTTTGTTGTTTTTAACAATGAAATTTGACATATTAATATGATCAATGCGTAGAACGAAAAAAAGAAAAGATAAAAATAAATTGTAAAATTCATTTTTAAATATGAGAAAAATGCAAATAATAAAAAAAATTTTCAGAAATAAATATTGAAATTAAAAAATGAAACTTTTCAATGTCATCTTTTTTCCTTCAACATTTGAAAAAAAAAAAAAAAAATGTTCATTTCAACTAGCCATTCCATTGAAAAAAGTATCGTTAATGTAAACAAAATGAAAAAGTAACTGAAAGCTTACGCAGGAAATTCCGGAATTGAAGCTTTATATTGCGGTAAATCAGCTACATATTTGAAGTAAAAGCCTTTCACTTTGAAATATAAATTCATATATTCTGGTGTGGAGCATTTTTTTGTTTGCGCATGTTCTACAAAAAAAAAAATTAAAGCAGTAAGTAAGCTGAAATAAGTATGCTGAAGCAGTAAGATAATTTTTACGTGATGTTTTACGTAAAAGCATACATAGGCTATCTTATATTATCATGTGTAATTTCATACTGAAATATATTTTCATATTGAAATCTGAAGTGAAATTTAGGAATTCAAGCCTTATATATGATGCTAAATAAATAATTCTCAGAATTGTTAATCAATTTTTTTTTTTTCATTAATATCCGTCGCAAATATTATTTCTTAATTCATTTTTTGTATGAAAAATTTACATGAGTAACAGATATTTAATCAGACGATTTAATTAAATATATAGGCCGTTTGATAAAATCAACTCAACGAGTATTTTAACTCTAATATCAAATATATTAAGTAATCCATGAAGATTCTTGAAATAGTCATCACATGCAAAAATTCCTTGTTACAAAAATTTTTATCTTTTCAATACAATTTTGTGACAATAATAATTATTCAAGACATTCAAATAGAATTAACAAAAGTTAATTATAATTAATATTTATTCTTTTCATGTCGTATCATACAAGAGATATTTGATATTAATTAATTACAAACTTTGAATTTATTTATTTTGAGGAATCTAATGTTCTTACTTGTTGTATGTTTCTTTAGAGATAGAAGTAATCATACTATTACTATTATTATTATTTATTATTATTATTATTATTA
>JABVXV010000510.1:0-32254 GCA_013365325.1 Dipetalonema caudispina | reverse complement strand
CATCACTAAACTAAGTGCTTTATCTGTCATTGTAATTACAAAAATCTTTCCATCTATCAAGGTCTATCATTATGTATTGAAGCGTAAAATTTCTTTAGCGTACATCATCAACTTATTGAAAAGTGAAATGAACCTTTATACGTCCTCTTCCGAACACTTCATTCATTATCAAACAAAACTCCTTGTTGTGCTGATAGTTATTAACTTTTTTTTTTTTTTTTTTTTTTTTTTTGCACCCAAATATTATTACAAAATTTCAATTTTGTTAGTTAAAAAACAAAAATAGTATGGAAAATTTTGGAAAAATAACAATTTTTGACTTTGATCGTTAAATTTGCATTTTTCCATTTGTCTGATCGATAATTTTATTTTTGAGTAATTATTATCTAAAAAATGATAATTTTTGAAGAAATTTCTTATGCTTCCAATACTTTTGGATGTTTCCGACGGTTGGTTTTCTTTTGTTTTAACTTATTGATGTTTTCAGCAACATAAAGTGGAATTAGTGAAGTCAAATTACTATAGAGAAATTTGGTATAGAAATAGCTCGAGAAATGAAAAGCAGTGATCTTTCAACTGCTTCACTACTCTCTCATCCTGAATCCTTATAAAAGATCAAAGGTTGAGATTTATTTTTTATCTTTCTCTGTCTTTTATCATCAATTTTTCCTTTGGTGCAGTTGAAAAAAAAAAAAAAAAAAAAAAAAGTGTACAGTTAAAGGCGCTTTTTTCATGCTACTGAAGCTGCTAAAACCTTAATCAAAGAGAAGCAAAAGGCAATAAATGACAAAACAGAAAATAAGACTAAATTTGTGAATAGGTAAAATAAAAGTTCAAACTTTTTTCTCTTCAATAATTATTCTCATCAGCAACAATAGTCTTACATCGTAAACATACATCGAATGTAAAATTTATAGAAGAGCAAATCCAATTTTCAGCAAACAAAATGTGTTTTAATTTCGAACAGTTAACAAAAGAAATTTAAAGTTTTATTTTGAAAATATTTCAGAACCATTTTCATGTTTCATTTCAGAAAAGATTATGTATACAAATACATTATAGAAATATATTTATTATATAACAATACGTTTGAGCAAACTAACAGCAATTACATTTCTATGCTAGCAAAGATAAATAGATTGAAAATTTGTGTTAATCTTAATGGTAGAAATCAGTGAACAATGTCATAGTAATTATGTAACAGGTTGACAAAAGTTGCGGATATCGGAGACATACAATAATGATACACACTGTTGGAAATCCCAAATATTTCTGAGTAGTATAAAAGTAAAATTGATAGCTTGTTTTTCTACTCTGTTCATATTTGGTGACACGCATGATAAATTGTAGCAAAGGTGAATGATCGTGAAATATCAATTATCTTCTACTCATCACTCTTTCATTCTCACTCACTCACTCTCTCTCTCTCTCTCTTTCCCTCTCCCTCACATCATTAGAACTGGAATGGACGCAATATAACCTAATAATAAATTTATCATTTATTAATTGCTGAAATGGACATTGATGAAGAAACAGTGATAAGTTGTAGTTTTAGATAAAGCAGAAAAAGGATGAATAAAAGCATCAAATTGAGTGCAAAAAAAGAGTAGAATATTTTGTAACCGTATTGATAATTGTGCTACTGTACCGTTTTTTTTTTTTTTTTCCCAATGTCACTTTTTAATTTCTTACTTCGATCTTAAATGGCAATTGTCAAATTTCTTACCTCTTCAATGCCTTTACCATTGGTTCATTATCAATTGTATAGTATCAATCATTTATGTCGATTTTCCACAAATTTGCACAAAATTTTAATAAAATTATAAGAATAAATTCGTTATCATTGAGCCTATCATACCAATTGCTAGTTTTGACGTACTCTCTATCAAATTATTACCTCAGCATGATCGACTTTTATTAAATCTTATCTGAAAAATACGAAGTTGGAAAAAATAATAGCACGAATATTACGCACTTCAAATCGATTCACTTAAAACTTTCTTACAAATTTATTCATTGTTTTAAGTTTAACTTTTTTGATCTGGTGAAATCTCGAATTGAATCTTTTGAAAAAGCTATCTTGCAAAGGAGAAAAAAAAAAAGAGAGAAGAGGGATTTGTTCAAGTATTTTCCTGTCGTGTTTCCTTTGCCTGAGGATGTGAAAGATAACGTTTTTTGAATTTCGAATTTTGTCGATTGCGGCAAAAAATTATTCGAAAAATTGAAGGCGGCAACGGTAAGCCATGCAATGTTGTCACATACAGGTGGAAAAAGAGATGGTCAAAGGGTCGAGAAGAAACGAATAAACTGCTGCTTTTTTCTCTTCGTTTTCTTTTTTTTTTTTTTTTTTTTTTTTTTTCTCTTTTATCCTCTTATTTCCATCTGCAGACGTATCAATTGATAGATTGAAACAATTGATTAGAACAGAACTTTCTTTGGTGAGTTCATGATCGAATGTATCCAATGTATAATTAATTAGATCTCTGGTAGGGTCATGCATATCATTGAATTTTCCGAATGATTTTAGTTTCTGGCATTTTTTTTTTTTTCTCACATAAAATTAAAGTTTTTCTATGAACATTTTGCTTTTTCTTTTTTGAAATAACAAACGACTGTGATGAAAGAATTGAAGTTCTTGCTATGTCGCTAGTGTTGTCCTCTATCACTATAGTTAATGATGTTGTAGATCTCCGAAATGCACCGGAAAATGTACCAGCTGTCATTGATTAGTGTGAATTTATAGAAACTAAAAAATCAGAAAATAAAAACAATCTCCTTCTTTTTTTTTTTTTTTTTTTGGAAGGAACAGGGAAGTATTGTGGAAAATCTTTTATTCATGAAAGAATTGAAGTGAGAAAAATATCTTGGTTTGAACTTGATCTTATCATACAATAAAATTATTCAAGAGAGATTCGTAATATTATCAAATAGGATATTGCCAAATTAAGAAGTTATTTGTCGTAAAAAAAAAAAAAAAAAAAAAAAAGAGAAGAGAAGGAAATTTATCTACATTGACATATCAATGGCTTCATTTTGTAACATGCTGTTTCTAAAAATGATCGAAATCTAAATTAGCATAGGGAATTTTGATTTTTAGTCTTGTATCTAAAGATTGTATAATTTTTTTGAAACTTTTAATTTTTAGGAAATAAAACTTGAATTTATCATATTCAACAGAACAAGGAAGCGGATGTACTGGGATAGCTCTCACTTCGGAATGCATTATCCTCCATAACTTTTTTTCCTCTGGACTAACATTTTCCTTATGATTGATGGTCTCCTAAAACATTTTACAACAAATCGACTGATAATATCATGCTAAATTTAGATATCTGTTGTAAATACAACGCTTTCTGTTACAATGTTTGTAAATTCGCTTTGCATGACTCTAATGAAGATATTAGCGCACAGAATTTGCAATTCACATGCAATAGGAGATAAATTTTGTTGGGTCTAAACGTAACCTAAATAATGTGTTTAATGAGTTTATGTAAGCATTTTTTGCATGCACTTGACAAGTTAAGCAGCTTACAATTTACATTATCTTTAAGTTGTTCTGATTAAATGAAGACAGAAGTGTAGCAAGAAAGAATTTTCAGCAAGATGTTTAGTAGGATATGGCCACACATAGATTCTTGAAAAAAAAAAATCTGCGATATGATTCTACTTGATCCAGCAGGTGGCAAAATGGTTAATTGTTAGGAAAGTTGCTGCTAACCTTCCGAAATTTACATTTATTTACTTCTTAGTTGTCGTTAAAGCATTTTAAGAAAAAAAATGGATTTTTTTTTTCCCCATCAGTTTGCTATTTTAAACAAATTTGCACAAAAAACAGTAGTCTGAATTCGAAAATTTTCCCATTTATACAGGTTTTGGGCGAGAAAATATACATGAAGGTATTGTTTGCAGTATAATCCAATAATTAATAAAACAATCGTTGTTAAAGTTTAAGCTTTTTTTTCTCTTTATTGTTTGAACATTTCATTTAATTACATCGTTAAATTTTATTTATAGCTAGAAAAATATCCACACTTTTACTGATGATTAAATTATCATGTTATATTATGAGAATAGTTGTATGAGTGTTCTGATCGTTCAAAAAAATATGATCCCATTTTCTTCTTATCACATATCACCACATCTGTTAGCTTATTAGCTAACGAGTTCGCAAGCTCATACACATCCGGACTACATCCTGAATTTTGTTTGCTTTAACAACCAAAGAAAAAAAAAAAAAAAAAAAAAGAAAAAAGCAAAAAGACCGCCTGCATCTGTACATTTACATCGTATGTTATTGTTTCCTTTTCTCTTTCATTTATTTTAAAACAAGCAAACACTGTTATACTATAATAATAAATTCATTGAAGTATCACAAACTTCAATTCCTTTCAAATTTAAAAACTTATTTGGATTTAATATGACTATAAAAGTAAAAACTATCATAAAAATTCTCTTCACTCATTCAAATTATTGCAAGGAAAAATGCCATCCATAGAAATTGAATATTAACTTATCAGAAATGATGTTTGAATTTTTACGTCGTGACATAATAATGTAAAGTGTATCGTATATTCTTCAATTAAACATGGATACGAATGTGTAGTAAATGATATCCAAAACAAACATCACCATTTTCTCTTGTATTGTTTATTTGATCAAATCTTAAAACCAAAAAAAAAAAAAAAAAAACAACAAACAAAAATCCCACATGTAATATCTGGACATCAGGTAACCGAAAATTCGGCAATTCTGAAGGTAGAAGGATAATGTGAAGAGATGCTCTTAAGTGGGGGGCGTTAGAGCGAAATGTAGTACAGTTGAGGAAAAAATTAAATAAATAGTTAAGAGTAATAAACAGCACTTTGTCAGTTTACGATCTCTTTCCCCGGCTAATATCATCTTCCTCTCCCACTTCCGTGGATGTCCTTGTTTAGGGAATGAAATCACATTAGAGGTATATATGGCTTACATTATCATTAAATGAAAATTGTAGGAAACGGCACTAAGGCGCCCTCTTATTTAGAATGAAGAAAGAAATGGTGAAAACAAAACATATTTCTTGATTGTTAAAAATTTTATCGCCTGTTGTTATTTTTGTTAGCTATTTAGTTGTTATTATTCCATTCCGGTTGAAACATTGAGTTAATTTAAATAAATTTCACTTATTCATTTATAAAAAATCCAATTAAATACGAATTATAAATAAAGCGGCGTTTTTTTTTTTTCTTTTTTTTTTCCTTTTTTTTTTTTTTTTTTTTTTTTATTTTGAAACAATGTTACGAAGCAATCAGAGCTTGCCAGACAATGGAACGGATTAAACAGAATAGATTTGATGAGTGCTAAATGTAAGCCTTCTTCCTGGTGGCCTTACTTTTATCATTCACGCTTTCATTCAATAATATTAAACTTAGATAATTAAATTTCACATGTGGTATCACACTTTCCCAACATGGCATTATTTAGCTGTAGTAATTGTTGTTTATAGATTATTTCATTGTAAGATCCAATAAATTTGGCCATCTGTAAAAAATTTTGAAGGCTAAATTTCATTTCTTCGAGTATTTTAGTACGCTATTGCTTTTCTGATAGCAAAATTTGTTGTGGCAAATAATGTCCCTTAGTTTCTTTCTTTTTTTTTTTTTTTTTTTTCATCCCATTATTTTGCTTACAACATACGCATTTTATGTTTCTTTTAAAATAACATATTTAGATTCATTTTTGGGAAAAAAAAAAAAACATTTTATAAATTCATCATTAAATCGTCAGACTTTATTTCGAGCATTTCATATTTTACTTATATCTTATTGAAATCAAAAATCTCTTATCAATAGTTCATCGATGAGTGATCATTTACTGTACCATATCATGTCAATCTCATCATATGCCTTCTCAATCTTCTCCCAAAAAAACCATTCTTATTTTATCAATTTATATATATATATATTTTTTTTTTTTAAAACAAAATTGGAAAGTAATATAATAAGACTAATTTGATATGATATGATCAGTGATCGTTTATCGATAGATGATGATAAGAAAAGCAGATGATGATTTCGCAGCTCAGAATTTAATCTTTTTATCGACCAATATCAATTTGTTTATTTACCGGCTATCCATTTGAAATGACCATCATAATTAATTTATACAAAAACCATAAATCATACATAACTGATAACAATGACCATCATCATACACTATTTTACTACATTTATTCTACACCTTTATTACTCATTACTATCTCGTGAATTATGTTATCTAGCTTATTATGCAATCAACAGTTGTGTGAAAGCAAACTCGACTAGCAGTTGCAAGCTAAACTACTTGGTCTGATCTGGTCTGGCGTGACCATCACTTCTGCACAAACATTTACAGACAGACAATTTAACTTTACGGAGACGAATACTGACGTACACACACACACACACACACACACACATAGGCACACATACACACACATACACACACACACATACACACACATACACACACATACATATACATATACAAAGAGGGATGAGCAGTAACGGGAGCATTAAGCATAGACAGCATAGGAGGATGCAATTCCACTTTTACTAGCTGTCAAAGTCGCCGCCGATTCCATTTTTCTGCTTGGATTTTTTTTTTTTTTTTCTCTTAAATTTATTGTAGTAAGATTGGTAGTGTGAAGATTGGATTATAAAAAGCTTCTAGAAGGAAAGGAATGAAATTAAAGTAAGGATTTAGTTGAGGATTTGCTATAACATGTCATCTCTTGTCTATTTCATATTCTTTTCACTTTTCATCTATGCCGAAAATACTCGTAAGTTTCACAATTCCTTCATGTGAATATTTTACAATTTCAATGTTTCAATTCCAATTCATTTGTTTCATTTTTTTAAATTCATTCATTCATCTTTGCTGCTTATTTGGCTAAATGAAAGTATGCTTAGCTTCTTCCTCAATTGCTTATTTCAATTTCATCTAACGAAACTTACTTATTTACTTCCGATTCTTTCGTACTGTATCTATCCACTATTTCATTTCTTTTTATTTCATCAATATCATTAGTTGTATCAAAGTTAAAAAAGAAAAAAAATAATAATAATAATACGTTTCTCAATTTTTCCTACCATTTTTCACATTTATTTTAAAAAAAAGAAAAAAAAAATGAAGAAGGAAAGAAAAAAATTGTTGTTTGCACGATTTTACGATTTTTTTAACGAAATGCCTCGACAGGTGCTATTTTTGAAGCTCTGGTATAAGAATATGTAGCTTGAAAATTTAAATTAGCTCTGAAAAAAAAAAAAAAAAGAAAAAAATTGTTGTTTTTATTTTTCCGGTCGTACTTACAACAACAATTAAAAATTATTCAGCATATGATTTAACTATCATCTGAAGAATGTAATTTAACAGATTAATGAGTAAAATTGCTAATTTCTATAGATCGATGCATTTGAAACATGAAACGTTGACGTAAATTCATCGTGATATATCAGTGCACCTATCATATCAACATTTCATTAATCATTGTTACTATATTATCTGTTACATTAACATTTCTTCCTCTTTTTTTTATTCGCTGTTATTGTTTAATGTGATTATTTACAAAAAATGTTATACATTTATAATCATTGTTAATTGATAGGAATTATCTTAATCTACATTTCACCTATTCAACGATTGATCATGGTTGATAAATTTTATTGTCATCTTAAGTTTTAAACTTAAATTTTGTTATAATAAAGTGAATTAAATTAAATTGATTAGATTTCTATTAAATATATAGATCAGTAAACGAACTATAAATGTCAGCTAAGAAGATTTATCATGTGTTACCTTCTCTCTTCATTTTATGAATAACATAGTTTAAGAGAATTTCAATGGAAAAATGAAATTTCAAATTTTATTTACTTCTAGAAATGTGCATAAAGAAAAAAAAAAACTTCGTCTTAATCCTTTTTTCTTTTTCACCAAGTCATAAAAATTTTCAAATTATTTTACCTTAGCTCAAATGCTGTTATTTTCTTTTTTACGGATTTTTATTGCAAAATATTTCAACTTTTTTTTCTGTAGTTTTGAAGTTTTAATTACTCATTTATTTTATTTTCTCCTCTTTTTTTGTGTTTGGACAACCATTCAAATCCTATTTACTTTCATAATTAATGCTATTATTTGATGATTTGCATGCCAAAACATCGTAATAACACATAGAAAATAGAGTATTACATTGGATCAGAAGACTATCTGATAGATCTGTTCATAATTTGTAAAATACTTGGTGAAAGTAGGAAGCAATGTGACAGAAATTTCTTTTCCATCCATTTTTTCCTGAATGCTATAATTAATGCTATTGATCTTGTTAATACTAACTTCATTTCGTCTTCTTCTCTGGACTAAACTAAGCTTAGATTAATTTAATTTGCACTGAATAGTGGACCTGAATAACGTGTGAGTTACATTCCTGATAATAAAAATTATAAATTGGTCAAATTAAGAAGCTAAATAATTAAAAAACTAAGACCTGTCACATTTTTTGACAATTGGAAACAATAAGCGGTAAAATCTCATTTCGGTCAAAAAATACTGACCGATTGGTAATGTATCAGAGTTATCAATTCGACCAAGATCCCGAAGAAAAACTGAGCTTCGACACTTGAAATCCAATCGTTCACTTGTAAATGGGAAAAATGAACAAGGAAGTAAAAAAAGTACAATACTATGGGTTTTTTCATTAAAATCATTTTTTCGAAGGTAAAGATTTTACCAAATTTTATCTTTATTGCAATGAACGCCTCTTTATCAGCACTTTTGCTCTGTCGAAAAAAACTGGAAAGATTATCATTTCAAAATTGATGTTGCCTACAGCTAGATCTTTTTTTTTTTTCTCGAGCAGAATTATTATGTGGGTTGGAAAACCTTCATTACTTACCGTTAGAGCCGGATTAGTTACTTTACAGTAACTATTGGATGAATCACTGATTCTTTTAAAAAAAATACAAAAAATAAAATATCAGAGATAAATAATCTTTTCCAATATTTCATTTCCAAATAATTTAAAATAGCTGACTTATTTGAGTTCTACTTTTTTCAATGGCAGCTCTTCTACTGGATATCTTGTTTGCCGCTTTTGGTGACAAAAAAAAAAAAAAAAAAAAAAAAAAAAAAAGAGAAATACTTACACCGCAGTGTATTGAACAATGTATTGAAATATGAAATAAGGCTAAGTATTCTTAACACTGTATCATTATCAATGAGATGATTGTCTATATCAGCTGTTCCTATATCTGAGAGAAAAAGCTACCTGACAATTATGATCCCAAACTTGCCCATTTTGATGTCATCCGATCTAATTATACGCAATACTACCTAAAACTAAAATCATTTGCATCACAGTTGGGAAATTCTATCTTCTGAAAACAGTTGCCAGTTTTTAAAAAGATTTAAGGGAAGTATTATGGAATATAAGAGATATTATAAAAGTATGTTAAGTGATTCATATAGTTAATTATTTGCTAAATGAAAATACTCTAGCAATATGATGTTCATTCTCGCTCGATCGTGAAATATCATAAATCGTCATAGTTTGACAAATTACGCCTTCCGCTAAAAAGTTTTCATGAATGATCATTACCTATAATGATTTCAACTGGAATATCATTAAATGCCCTAAATATGTCAAAAATTGATGTGGAAATTAAATCTGAATAATCAAACATTATTTTGATTTTGCAGTTGTCAGTATGAAAAGTGGGAAAATAATATTTCAAATTTGGTTTAATCGCCTTTAAAATAATTAATGTGATTTATTTTTGTATATTAATGATAAGCTATAAAGTGAATATTATCCAGAAAGGTTATAAGTAATCACTTTTTCGGAATCAATTTTAAATTAACCATAATTATTGAGTAAGTTTTTTCTCAGATAAATTTTTCCAAAAAAAGTTATTTAATAAAAGAAATTTTTATTAATTTATAAAAGGAAATACTAAAAAAAAAGCCTTTTTCCTTCTCTCATTCTCCTTATTTTCTCAATTTAAATGTTGCAGTAGTCTGCGAAAATAAATGATTTATGCCAGGAAAGTCCGTTAGTGGGATTTAGAAAGTGTATTGGATTATAAATGTGTATTGCCTTTAATCTTGTTGGGAGTTTCTGATCGTTGTACTTATATATATTTGTGTTTTTTGTTCAAAAACTTTGAAATTTTAAATTTGAATTTATATAATCGACATATGGATTTGCAAATTTTCGATTCTAAATCTGTTGCAAAAATTTTGGTTAATATTTTGGATATAATAAATACCTTTCCTATCGTTGTGATATAAAAAAATCCCTCATTCTACTGCTTGAAATGTAAATCAGTGCGCAGTAAAATATGAAATAATTGCTGTATTACTGTAAAATATATCATAAAGCTGATGAATGAATGAAATTTAGCAACTTTTTATAAATTGACACTGTTCTATGGTAATTTTTATAAATCTTATTTCAAATTTTAATTTCTCATAGGTTTAAAAAATTCCATCATTATAAATTTGGATTAAAAAAATTCGATACTGTTAAAAGTAGAATGAAGTAGAAGAAGTAAAGTAAATGAGTAAAAGCGTCAAAAATTGCAACATATGCCATTTTCCCTTTCTATAATTATGCAAACAAAATGAAAAATCTGATGATATTGAAAGAAGAGATAATTGTATGACAGACAATGTGGTTCATACAGGCGGTTTTCTTTGAATCAATGGAATATGTAATGAAAGATATAGAATTAGTTGATATATTGTTTCAAGATAATCCATCGGATAAATATCGTATCATTTTATTTTCTTTCTCTCTCCTCCCTCTGTCTTTCTCCCTCACTTCTACCTCGTTCTGCGAAGCTCTTTTTTGTATGTATGGGATCATCTGTAAACGAAGAAGTAAGTGTGGTAGTATTTGGTCCAATAAAGATGCTGAACTCAGCTTGACAGTAACATATATGAACGGCAAAGTAGTAATTTCGAAAATAATAAATTTGGAGAGATTTGCGGTGTAAATTTAGAATATCTCAAAGAATCGATAGTTTGATCCATTTCTGTAAAGGATATTGTTCTTATGTAACAATTCATGGGGATAAAGAGTAGAATGAAAAGAGATGATAAGTGATAACATTTTCTTGCTTATTTCTTACTGTCATAAATGCTTAATCTTAAAGCATTGAGCTTATAAAGATTGACATAGATATATTTGAAAAACGAGTTGTTCTGATGAATAAGTCCCAATAGATTCCTTTACTTACCATCAAATCATCGCTGTTAATACACTTTAAATAAGAATTTCTCAAAAATTGTCCTATCACAGTTTATTATCATATTCCAATTGGGATATTAACTTATCCCATCTAATCAAAGTGAAGGAAAAAAGACGAGATAGTTTTGGAAATATTGCTAATATCGCGAAAATCGAGGGGCAATGTTCGCATATAAATCGTTGATTGGCCTAAAATATTTTAAATTCATGAAAATGATTCAGTAATTTGTCAGAGAGAGAAGGAAAATCCCTCCGTTTTATTTAAATTGGAATATTTCAAAGTTTTAAATTCAATTTTTTGTTTTGATTATATTTTTTCACAACAACATTTAATAGTACCAGTGATTTTCTGATCAAACGTAACTTTCAATAGTAAATAAAAGAGAATGATACTTAATGAAGACTTTATTCATTTAAATAATTCCTATATCATCTACAGCAAAAACAAATTGTTTAAATTAAAAGGAAAAAAAAAAAAAAAATTCACCAAACAAGAAACTAATTGTTTGTTTAAATACTAATTCACTGCAGTATATCAATATTTTTTCATTAAGCCATTAGAAAGAATTAGTACTTTCAAAGCGCAACAAGCAGTTGTATTAAGAAATTTGTTCGAAAATGAAAGATGTAACGACAGATTAGAGAGATGAAATATCAAATATTTGATCAAAAATGATAATATCAGCATGATTTTCACATTGAGAATGTCAACAATCAAGTAACTGATCTTCTGACATTTGCTAAAGCTGTATGCTCATCAAATTTTAATAGATTATATGTACATCAATGTGTACTTTGCTTGAAAAACGATAATTCTGAATGTGACATTTTGTAAGATGTACTGAGATTGGCATGTACGATTAGATATGACTTGGATAACTGTTCTGTTATATTTTAGTGATGCCAAAAAGTTTAAGTTGTTTTAAGTATATATATATATGCATACCTTTGCTTGCTACAACATTTTCATTGCATTTACCTCTACCAAAATCATCCCGAATGTTTATCTGTTTGTTTTACTATGTAAATGCTTCTCTATTTGTGTTATACCTCTTTAAGCTACTTTTCCTCCTTCAACTGCAGCTCACTTCACATTAATCAGTTCCACTAAAATTTTCGTTGTAAATTAGAAAGAATTCATCACTATACTTCTTCATTTCATTCTTCCATAAATAGATGACTTACTGATTAGATAACTAAACTAAACTCCGGAAATGTGATAGATACTCCAGAATTTAGTCACATTACTATTTCCAGTCAGCATAAATGTACAAAATAAACAAAAATTTTTTCACAAACTTTCTTATTTTGGTTTTCTCTTTTCCTTGCTTCTCCTAGAAAGATAGAAATATTTACGAAATTTAGCGGCTGTCTGTCTACCTTTTTGTGTAATATCTGTTTGAAATCCTTATGCTTGTATGCAGAAAATTATTTCATCCTTATGTTTGGCTTTTGAGAATACTAATTCTTGATTCGTCAGCTCGTCCTATCACAACATTTAATGTTTCTGTTATGTTTTAATTGTATGCACCAAATATCAGAATGCGATCGTATAGGATCGCACAGATCTATTGAAGACCAAAATTACGTCTGGTTACTATGAATGAATTAGGTATTCAGGATGATTATGATTTTAAAATTCTCACAATTTATATTTCAAAAATGAATTTAAATTATATTAAATGCGGTTATGAATGCTTTTTTTTTGTGTGATCAAGACTTTGTTTGACTACAATAAACTCATAACGATTACTTTATTTTTATCTTGTCGTTTTAATATTTAGTTAGGTAGGTAATGGGAAAATATTGCTATTGCTAATGCAACTTTTCTTGGAAAAAAAAAAAAAAAAACTTTTTTAGAGAAACGTAGTTTGAATTGATTGAAATAAAGATGGAGGTGAGATCAAAGAATAAGAACGACATTAGACTGGCATTAGTTTCATTCCAATTTTGTCGATGGGCTGACGAGAAATGAAGAAGTGTTTTCTTTGATTACTGTTTGCGTACAAATATATGATGAAAGTTGTTGTTGAAGTGTTTAAATTTTGCCTTGACTTATAGAAATGTCAAATTACTTGAATTATATGAATTCAATAGTAATATCGGTCAATAAATAGTTGCACAGTTCACCTGAATTAGTCTATTACTGATTTAGATATCATCCGACAGCTCTATAGAATCCTTTTTGTTGCATAATGGTGAAATAGTAATTTATACGGAAGACTGAAAGTCGAGGTAGGATGAAATAAAAGGAATTAATTGATGAAGGATGTAAGAGCTGAAATTGTATGGATAAATTCGTATTATCTATAGACATGTTTATATTTATGCATATGGATACAACAAGAGATGAACAAAGGATCATCAACAGTTCATTCATTGTGTTTCAAATTTTCATCAATTCTGATCTGTTCATTGATTTCCACCTGAAATGACAATACAACACTTCCTACTGTATGCAATAAAATATTGCTTTTGTCCATGACAATTTCGGAAATATATTATATGTGCATGTAAAAGAATAGTCTTGTCCACTTGAAAAACTACGGAAGCTTGAATAACTATTAATTTGATCGTCGTTAGCGTATGTAAAAGACATTTTATTTTTTTTTTTTTTTTTTAGCAAAAAAATAAAATATGCACATTTTTATAGGAACGTAAAGGCGTACCGGTGATCGACGGTAGTAGTATAGTATCCGTTAGAAATGCGGAATCGAACGGTGTAGCGGTCCTAGGATTGTTTGCTTTAAGCTGTTCTCAAAAAAGCCAAGGCCCTGAAGGGACGAGGACGAGTTTGCCTTAGGCCCCGGCTAGGGGCGTTATGCTTGAAGTTGAAACCTCGGCTAGTGAGCCGTTGATACTTCACCCTGATATCAACAACAACAACAACAACAGCAACAACAACAACAACAACAGTAACTGCGACAACAACGACAACAATTGTAGTACAAATTCTCAGAAACCTGAATATTTTGTTGCTGTTGTTTTTGCGCTAGCAGTTCTATTCAGTTCATTGTATCTACGAGGATTACCCTCCACCAGGGTACCTCAGTTACGCAGTCGTCTAATTGCTGCTGCTGTTACAGGTAATTTTTTCAAATTCATTGCCACCAATCAGTCCTTGATTTTTTTCTCGACATGTTATAACCTCATCTGCTTCTGATGTAAAGATTCTATCTCTTTTTCTCCACTCCTAAATTAGAATTTATTTGCAAAGAATTAAAATTTTACAAATCAGAGTTTAATGTATTTGTGAGATATAAATTGCTGATCTTTAGATTTGAGTGCAGTAATGTGACGGTGAGCATTACGTCGTACAAATGACGACATCTGTAGACAGTGTGGTTGAAAATAATGCTGTAAAGTTCAAACAAACAACAATAGCTTAAGGATAGTCTGTTTTATTTTCGAAGTAAATGCTATATCTGCTGTTATTTCTATGGATATCCATATTTTTGCGTCGTAACCAGTTAGATATTTGATGGAGATCAGATGGCTGATAGTTGAACATTGGCCTTTTGAGAAAGGCTCAAAATACTTGCTGTTTAACTATTCAATTTAATTCAATCATTTGCTCAGGCTATCAGTGACAACCATTTAAAAAATACTTCATTTTTGCAAGAAACCTCCATTTGCCTATTAATTAATTGGAATCTAGATAATGTAAGCATTTTTTAATTAATGGATCAAGTTTCTGTTATTTCATGAAATAATGGATAAAAGAGAAATGCAACAGATTTAGATGATAAATAAAAAAGCAAACTTCAGCTTTAATCGAAACTTTAGAATTTCAAGCAAACTTAATCATCGTCTTTTTTTTTTTTATTGCTTTAAATTTGAAAATCAGAATAAAAGTTATAACTCTCTTTTTATCTCCTATATAATTGAGCCAGAAGTAAGGGAAAAGAAGAGAGAGATAATCATTATCTACTGAATATCCGGATACTTTTGTTATCGCTGTTAACAAAAGTACCCGGATATTCTAATTAGGAAATGCAAATAAATGCTATATCGTTCTTATGAATTAACATCGATGACTTTAGCATGATCATACTAATTTCATTCATTTTTTTAATGAGTGATTGGTACGAGAATGTGTGTAAAGAGTTGGTATTTGCTACAGCTGTTGAATGTCCTTACTTTCATTCTACAATGTTACTTCTTATATGGATTTTTATAATATTAGCATCGGCGGCAACCCTTTTTTCTTCTTTTCGATCGACACTTTTTATATTTGTTAATCAATCTTCAATTCCATTAGCTTTTTCTTCTCTTAACAATAGCACTTTTTTTAAAAGATTTTTTCGAGTAAACCTTTTTCCATCACATCCTTTTTTAACAGTTGAAAAAATTGTAGATATCTTTTTACAAATTGTTTTTTTTTTTTTTGTTTTTTTTTCTTCGCATTACCATTTACATCCATCACTGCAAATGATTGTGATCAATTGTAGAAATGGTAAGCTATGATATTTTGTTTGTGGAACAGTCCTATAAAGTTCTATATATTCTAAATTCTGTTGAAATTCGCAACTTAAATTCACAGAATTGAAAATAATTTCGATTTTATCCTCTCAAAAAATTCTTTATTATTCTTTTCTAAATTCTTTAATTATTTCGAAACACTTATCCGAAGCTAAACTTATCAAAAATGATGTTGAAAATAACAACAGTACAGAATCATTCACATTCAAAAAAAAAAAAAAAAGCAGGAAGAGGAAAAAAGGAAGATTTTTTTCGCAGACAAGAAGGCGCTCGCTAATTCTTGAATAGAATTTTATTTACTTTCCGACTATTTCCTCTCACTTTAGCTTTTCATTGTTTGCTGAGATCCGAAATCTGAGGAATATTTTTTTGCCTTACCCGTCGTAACAATTTTCTGTTTTCATTTCTTCAATTTTTTTTTTTTTTTTTTTTTCCTCATAAAATATGCACTAATTGATTATCTGATTCTGTGATCTCGTCCAATTCAAATATTTTTTGTGACACTTCCATACTTTTCCGAAAGTTCTGTCACAGCTTTCACAAATGATATTAAAGAAGAAATTGAAATAAAGTGCAGTGAAAGATTTGATCAGATAAAGTTTGGAATTTATGAGTCTAAAATATTCGGAAAGTTTTATGACTTATAAAGATAACTAACTGCCAAGATCAAAATTCAGAAATTTCAGAGCTAGAAAAGTTTAATATAGAGATTAAAGAAATTGACCAATTTAGCATTCTTTTCAACAATGATCTTAATATTTGATGAATTCCTCGATCATTTGAGTGTCCAGTAGTAGCATATCAAGAGCTTTACTGCCCTGCATTACGTATACTTCGCAACCTTATCATTTTGAAATCAACAAACAAAAAAAAAAAAAATGCTTGGTTCAGCCTTGTTTTGATATATATTATAATTTTGACTTATTGTTCCTGAAAATATGAATATTGATATTTAGATCTCAATTTAAATAATCTAAATATCATTGATAAGAAGTTACTACTGATGCATCCTTCATGTGCAAACTGTAACAACTGCTGAATAATAGCTATGATAAGATGCTTCAGGCAATTGTTGTAAATTTGTCATGGATTTGCAAATTTAAATTTCTGATGAAATTAATTTTTGTAAGCTGAAAATAAGAAAATATTAAAATAATCGAAAAAATAGAGATGTACTATAGGTGGAAAGTTGCGAGATGGAGAAGTATGGCACATCAATCGACACCAGACAAGGCGACGACGTTCCACATGGAGCGATGCCAAGTGGCATGGGGTACGTGGATTGGCACGAGACTGTGGCTTCACGTGCTACTTCCGATTACGCCAGGATACCGGTGATCGAATGCCCAAAAGTGAACTGCACATACATCTCACGCGCTGGAAGCAGTTACCCCAACCCAATAACAAGTATGCTTTTACCCCATGCTCTTCGACACCTGGACTAGTTACAAATTAAGATATCCTGCAACCTGTAACTTACTGTTAACACGAAATTCAGATCACTGCCGATGTTGGAGAACAATCGGATTCGACCGATTGTACAATTTATGGATTCGCTGGACGCGACACATGCACGAATGTCCAGATTCGTACCCGACTGCCTCTACAGTGCTCATGTTAAAGGTGCTACAGAGTCGTCGATTGTCAATTTGTGTGACGACAGCGGCGGACTGGTAATCACGTTATTAATTTCCAATCTCATATAACGTAATAACATCGTGTCACAACGAGTGCCGTGATCAACTAATTGTCCTGCTTATTTGTTAATAAGAGATTAATTAGACTAAAAGTCGTGCTTGCTAGAATTACAGCAGTGAACTTTACGAAAAATTTTCAGTTGTATGAAACTGTATTTTCAAGTCTATGGCTTTCCAAATTAGCGATCTTATCAATTAGCCTCTGATGTAAACTTTAATGTAAACTGTTACTCTTACATACTATGATTTGCAAGAATATAAAAATTGAAATTATTTGCAGTTCGGTACTTTGGCACTGCCGGACGGAACGTATCTCATAGAGCCGGTTAAGGACGATCAAATGCCAAGCAAACCGTCATCGTCCAGGGCCCATATCGTGTACAAATCCCGATCTCATTCATTCCACAAATATGGTTTTCCCAGTTCTTCTTCAACCATTATTGCAACTACTTCTTCTCTTACTACTGCTCCTGCCGCTACTTCTGCTAATTCATATCCAACAATTATTCATAGAAGTAATAATAATAATAACTCTATCAACGATGTTCAAACTCATAATTACACTGCCTATCGCATTAGCAACGACAATGCCAATTACGATAATAACACTGCCCAATATACGACCACATTCGATCCAGATATCAATATCACCGGTATAATTTTTCTTCATTTTATATAAACTTTTCAATTGGAATATGATAAGTTTAGGCCTTTATTTGCATCTAAGGCATCGAATCCATTTCGCAAACTAAGTGTTTCGAAAAAAAAATTGTTCTAAAAATAAGTAAAATCACATCTGAACCATAGAAAACTGGTAAACCCAAATATAATGCCCCTTAAAGATATCATCAAGATTACTCGGATATCAATGTATTAATTTCAGTACTTCTCATACCATGCAATCTTCTCATTCACAAAATATGCTATATCTACAATAGTTATAAATTAAAGTTTCCATTAGAACATCACCAGAAAAAAAAAAAAAAAAAAAAAAAAAAAAAAAAAAAACGAAAGATTTCCTCCTGTATCATCAAAATTGGAAAGGAAAAAAAGAAAAAAAAACTAGAAATCGATTTATACTGGTATTCCGGCATTTATACGATTTGTTACTTCAAATATCAACATTCCTTTTCATAACACAAAACGTATCTTACAAAGAGCATTAATAGTTAATGTTATATTACACTTATTAGCAAAATGTTGGTGCCTGGTGGTGGGTGCTTCAGGCTATTCTATCGAATCATTTCTTGTTGATCTAATATTCAACAGAAAAAAAAGAAAAAAAAAAGAAAAAAAACCTTTTAAAGGCTCTCAAACAGGAACATTTATATGGAATGTAGAAATGCAAGGGATATTTTTGACCAAATATTTCAAATGAGATCAGTACATACAAGTATTACTATTGAGAATGTACAACTATGTTTATTAATTAAATGATTCATTTCTATTAAATTTGCAACATTAAACATATGAAATTCTGAATAACATCACCATTTCTGACTAAAATAAGGCAGGAAATTTTTTCTTTCAATGTTTGTTGGTATATAAAATCATGAAATATTTTGTTATCTTCAAAGGAAAGAAAAAAAGAGCTTGTTGTTCTGTTCCTATCATTTTATTGTAATGAATTTTATGTAATCAGTGAGAATCTGAAAAATTTTTTTTTCTATTTCCGACTCAAAAATTGAGATAAGAAATGAATTTCTTTTTTTTACCTGTAAAAGTTCGGAATTTCGATTAAGATCTACTAGTTGCTATGCAAAATTCTTCATATCAATCAAAATGGCTTCAAATATTTCGTCGTCTTAATTAGACATTTGATGGCACATTACTTTACTACCTGGAAAAATATGAGGGGAAAATTTAGTTATTAAACCTTTGCTATTTCCCTTATGGTCAACATTGCAAAAATCCGATGAATTAATTCACAAATTCTCAATTTTAGCAATCGAATGACAAGTGATATATTTCGGTTCACATTTCAATATAGTTTAAGCATTTAGAGTTTTTCACAGCAAAAAGTAGGATTATTTGCTAGTAACCACAACCATTTATTGGGTATTTTATAGAGAAGCTGCTATTTGGAAAAACTGAAGAAATTGTAGGTGATGAAAATGCGGAAAGAATGTGGAAAGGCTTTCAAGAGCGCTAGAAAAATAATAAAATCTCGAACTGAAATCTTGCGAGAAAAATATCTGAAGGCCTAAGTTGCAGTCTTTAGGTAGCATAGAGAAGGGTCTTCAATCAAATGTTTGTGAACCTTCAATTATCATAGACAAAAGTTTTTAAAGTTGATGCGGTAAGACTTATCAAAATTTGCCGGATGGATAAGGGAATAAAGTTATCTTTTGCAGTGGGGGAAAATGAACTTTCTCCTGACATGGTGCAAAATAAATAATGTCTTATCATTTTCTGTATACCTGGTAATGTTGAATGGATGATAGGACTAAAGTTTCTACACATAGATTACATAGAATAGATGATATAGAATTCTTCCAAAGTGATTGTGTTCAGAAATCCAACTGTCAGTTGGCCAGTCCATTAACAAGTTGACTGATGAACTAAATTAAATGGAAAATTAACACATTTTTCATCAGATCAGCTTATTGATTTCTCAGATTGCTGAAGTATTGTATGCTGTAGGAAATGTAAAAAAGGAAATTTGAAGATTCTACGAGTTGGGTTGTTTGTCAGTGGAGAACGCTTTTGGCGGAAGATTTTGTCAAAAAACATTTTTCAAATGCTAAAATTAACAGTTAACTTCTAGCAGATTTGGAGAAGGAATTATGCAAAATTATTTGATGCTCGATGCAAATTGCAAGCTGGTAGCTTCAGTTAATAAGTTAATTAATGAGATTAAACTGGGTAAGAGCATATATTTTATTGTTTCAGATAGCTGGTTTGCTCGATCTCGGCGTTCAGCCAATTCCTGGGACCACTACGTTGAGGTGCTTGTTGTTGCGGACAACAAAATGCTTCTCTATCATCAAAATAATCTTGAAAATTATGTGCTCACACTTTTCTCCACGGTTTGTTTCTTCTTCCCATTTAATAGCGCAGTTAATCAGCTAATATCCGAAAGTGTGCATATGATCAACGAATAAGCAAAAAGCTCATCTGATCGTATTTTGCAATCAATTTAAAGATGATTTGGAAAAAATTTTTCCACTATACTTTCGTTAAGTTTTCAATAACTTCACTCGACCTTCACCACATTACAACTGTCTTCCCTTGCAGTATCTTCCTTACGGAAGACTGGAGAATAGTAAGGTCGTGCAATTTTTAAATGATATTTGCAACTATTCCTTTGCTACATATGAATTTCACAGATTATTTAAATGCAAATGTTAAAAAAGAGATCCCAAATAGGAAGTGACTGATAGAGATAATGATAAGATATTTTTGAGAAATTTTTCGAATTCATATTTCAGGTAGCTTCTATTTATCGACATCCAAGTTTACACGCTGCAATAAATATTATCGTGACACGTTTGATCGTTTTGAAACATGAAGCGGTTCGTTTTGTTTACCTAATGAAGTAATAGTGCTACAAAAACGCATATCGCAATTATTACACTTCGAATGAGAAAATTATGGTGCTGTCATGTTGTATCACACTACAGGATCATTTCATCCATATCCGGAAATGAACAGGATCGTTCAGTAAACATGTTGCTATTCATTTGATCAAATTGTAGAACAGTTTCGAAATGCAAATTACTAATATTTCGAGCGGAAAAATCACTGTTTATAGTAGTAAATCAATATTTAATCAAATTTCTATAAATTCGTTGTGAATAAGTGATAAAATTATTGTGCTAAATGAAGCAAGTATATCTATCGTAAAGTGATTGTATTCCATCCAGGCTGGACCACATATTAGTGATAATGCACAAGATACGTTGCAACAGTTTTGTCGCTGGCAAGAAACATACAATGATAAGAACGATGACGCTCCAAATCATCATGATGTAGCCATTCTGCTCACACGACATGATATATGCAGGTTTAAATTTTGAAAATTACAAACCACTACAAAATTTTAAAATTCACTCCATCACAAATTATGAACTTCTTTGATATGAATACATTACAGTTGCCTGTTTCATGTATCTAAAAATTTACTCGAATTAACAGAAAATAAATAACGAATATAATCGTTTTGAAATTTCCTACATTGGTCTAGTCTCTTTCACTATTTCCACATATTGGCTTTTCAGATACCAGCCAAGCAACCATATCTTCTCTTCCTAACGATAGTGTTAATTAAGAAGACAAGCTTGATTTTATAGTAATATATTAATTTGATACATAAATCGACTATTTGTACCTAATTTAAATGATAGGGCACCAGGAAAATGTGACACACTAGGTCTTGCTGAATTGGGCACTATGTGTGATTCATTACGAAGTTGTGCAATTATCGAGGATAATGGCTTATCAGCTGCATTCACCATCACTCATGAACTAGGCCATATGTATGTTTTATATTTTACATATTAGCTAGTAATTTACTCTTTTCTGCCATTTTGCATATTAATAAATTTGACATTTACTAAGGAGAAATAATGTCAACTATCACGTGATGATGAATAATATCTATCGTCTATGGTACTGAATGTTTAGTTAATAAAACATTACCTGTATCATCACATGAATGTATAATTTTAGTTTCAACATTCCCCATGATGACGAACGAAAGTGTGGTCGTTACATGGCACTAAATAAGCATAATTATCATATTATGGCACCAACACTTGAATATAATACACATCCTTGGTCATGGAGTCCATGTAGTGCTGCTATGCTTGCAAAGTTTCTCGAGTTAGTCCACATTTAATTCATTTTTTAATTTACTGAAAGCCAAAACATTCGTTTTATAAATTCTACATTTTATAATGCTGATATGAAAACGGTGAATTTTGTTTTTTTTTTTTTTTTTTTTTTCTTTTTTTTTGTAGCGCGAATCGAGCTCAAACTCAATGTATTTTGGATCAGCCGATTGAACGTCGCTATTACGATCGAATGTTTGAAGATCCGGCACCTGGAGCGATGTTTTCTGCTAATCAACAATGTCAATTTGTATTTGGACCATCAGCTGAATTATGCCCTTACATGGTAGTTGCTTACTTAATTTTAAACATTAAATTGTTCATTTCATACACCTACTTATTCCTGAATTTTATGAAAGCTAAGTGTTGTAATGCAATTGGTACTAAATTTATTGAAATTATAAAAGAAGCCTTTCTTTATTAACCTTGTAATATCATCGTTATCATTTCGATTGTTCCGAAGTTTAGGAAAATTTAATTTTTTTTTTCTTTTTTTTTGCAGCCAGCATGTCGTAGGTTATGGTGCGCTACATATTATGGTTATCAGATGGGTTGTCGAACACAACATATGCCTTGGGCTGATGGTACACCTTGTGGTGATAATCAAGTTAGTATTATCAATATATTTATTTATTACTTATATTACTTCGTTCTTAAACTAATCATCCATCATTTATGTTAGTTTTTGTATAGCTATCCAACAAATTCAAATGATAAGAAGCTAGTGGAATTCGTTGCATGAGAAATGTGAAACTTTGATTAAATGAAGTATATATGATTACAGTGGTGTCATCGTGGTGAATGTGTAGGTATGGCTCCTCAACAACGAGCTAAATTAGATGGTTCATGGGGTGAATGGAAAAATTGGGGTGATTGTTCTAGAACTTGTGGTGGTGGTATACAGAAAGCTTTACGCGATTGTGATAATCCAAGGTTGTTCTGTTTTTGACTAGGACTCGAAGTTCTAGAAAAATTATAGAAAATAATTATAGAAAAATTAGAATGTTACGGGTAAAGTATAAATAATTAAATGTTTCTATTGATCTCTTTTAACCTCACTTATAGTCATATAAAGTTTTTTTTTTTTTTTTTTTTTTTTTTTTTAAATTAACTTTTATGGAAATCTTGTTTATGATGCTTCATTTCCAATGTAATGACACTGAATAACCCACAATTTTTAAATAATTAAATTATATTTTTATGTTGCGTGTATTATAGAGTTTTCGAACGTCACTTTTTACGAAAGAGCTTCTTGATATGTAATAAATTGGATATCTTTCAAAAATGAGATTAACTGGGATTTAGAAAGTGACAGATGATATGAAAATTTTGCTTGCAGACCTAGCAATGGTGGAAAATATTGCGTAGGACAAAGGGAACGTTATCGACCATGTAACATCCAAGATTGCCCATGGGATACACCAGGTTTCCGCGAAGTACAATGTTCGGAATTTGATAATCAGGATGTTGGAATTCATGGAGTTCCTCCCAAATCACGTTGGTTACCCAAATATACCGGAGGTTTGTTGCTCTGCGGTAATTCATTCAATTCTGATTTAATAATAGATTCATGCAGAGTAGTGATGTATTTTATTTCAGTAAGCGACAATGAGAGATGTAAACTGTATTGTCGTGTAAGCGGTTCCGCTGCATTCTACTTGCTTAAGGATAAAGTTTTGGATGGTACTCCATGCTACCGACATGGGGACGATATGTGCATCGATGGTACTTGTCATAAGGTTTCTAAGCTTTTCGTAATAATTTCTAGATTCTTATGAGGATGTGATATTTCAAAATATTTTTCAGTTGTTGTACGAAATACTCCAATAAATTTTTGATTAGTACCTAATGCTGAAATAATATACAAATAATTTTAGGCTGGATGCGACCATCGTTTGGGCTCAGATATGCGGCGTGATAAATGCGGAATCTGTGGCGGTGATGGAAGCACGTGTCGGGTTGTATCAGGTAGCTACAACGAACGTGGATCATTTGGTTATAACGAAGTTTTAAAAATACCTGCAGGTTCGGCAAATATCGAAATAACACAACATGGATATCGCAACCAGAAAGAAGACGATAACTATCTTGGTAATTGTTCTCTGAGAATATTTTACCAGAATCACTTGATCTTTTATCACTGCATATTTCTTTGATAATGGTTCGATCACATACCGAATTTACTATTGAAATCAAACATCTAACCACTTCATTTAATTCACTTACAGATGAAGCTAATTTTTATCCTTCTCTTACAGACAATACTACGAACTACCTAACCTATATCTGTAGATCCATTGCAACTACTATACAAGTCGTTTGTAATTATATATTATTAAGCCCCGAAGTTTAGTAGCAACTTTTGCACTAAGCAATTATCAATCCTCATTGACGAAGTTTTCTTGTTAAAATATTGGAAATTTTTAAACTCACAGTATGTTGTAGCTTTGC
This sequence comes from Dipetalonema caudispina, assembly GCA_013365325.1. Taxonomy (NCBI): domain Eukaryota; kingdom Metazoa; phylum Nematoda; class Chromadorea; order Rhabditida; family Onchocercidae; genus Dipetalonema; species Dipetalonema caudispina. Next base: position 7,529 of record JABVXV010000510.1, on the reverse strand, counting down.
GAAATGCTAATGGAGAATTTCTGCTTAACGGTCATTATCAAGTATCAGTTTTCCGGCAGCAAATTTCCATACAGGACACGGTATTGGAATATTCTGGTAGTGATCATGTGGTTGAACGAATAAATGGCACCGGACCTATACGGTTAGTTTATAAAGCAAGAAGAAGAAATGAGAGAATGAACAGTTTTACTATAAATGTTTCTAGGACCGATATTTACCTTCATGTGTTATCGGTTGGAAATTTATACCCACCAGATATACATTACGAATTTATGGTACCAGCGCAAAATGTGAGATTTGGATATGAAGCATCAGTAACAAATTACTACTGGCGTATCAGTGAACGTTGGTCAGAATGCTCCTCATTGTGTCAAGGTTGTTTCCTTGCAAATATATTTTTTACCCATTTATAATAGACTTTCGTTGCAGTTATAGATTAGTCTTGCTGAAGGATTACATCTGATCCTGATACAGGTCCACAGAACTTTAACCATAATCGGTCATCGTGATATTCACATTATCATGAGGAAGAAATCTCAGAAATATCTTGCTACCAAGAAGTAACTTACTACTTGCTATCATCTATTAACCTTGACCTCCGACTTTCTTGATTCTAAGATATAATCCTAGTTTTTAGTTTGTGCTTCATAATTACAACGGAAAATCACCCAATAAAAAGTCAAAATCTGATATATTTCCTAATAATTTTTGAAATATCTTTTGAATTTTGCGTTCTTAATTTAAGGTCACCAAAAACAAGAGCTTATTTGCGTTGATGCAATATCAAGTCGTAGCGTAAATGACAATTTGTGCATATCTCATCGTCCACCAACTGAAACACGAATGTGCAATATTGACTGTACCATCAAGTAATTATTTCCCTATTTTTCAACTTCATCTGTCCCTTCAGCACTACCCATAAGCATATAATTTTTGTGTTAATACTAAAAAGTATATATGTATATCGTGGGATTGGCTGCAGGTGGCGTGTAGTGCCGATCGGACAGTGCAATGCAACTTGTGGACGTGGTGAAAAACGTCAAAAAAGCGAGTGCATTCGAAGTTACGTAGATGGACGTGAAACCATTATTTCTGATTCACAGTGTCACCAATTAAAGAAACCGAGTGACCGTGCACAATGTTACGTGGATTGCTCAGGGCGGAAATGGATATATACGGAATGGACACCGGTATGAAATCATGTTTGAAACTGTGATAAATCGAATTTTGCACAATACAACATATTTTAAAGATATACTAGGATTCACTGGATGCATTCATTAACAGAGAAAGTAATTATCAATATTTTGCAGTGTTCGGGGTCATGTGGAACATCTGGCATCAGTCGCCGACAAGCTTTCTGTAGCGATCATGCAAATCGACGTTTAGATGATCGTGCTTGTGAGCAAGCAATTAAGGATAAAACGGAGAAGGAATGCAATCGAATGCCATGTCCCAAATGGGTCTATGGTGCATGGTCTGAAGTAAACTAATTTCTACGCCTTATTCATTCCAGGAATTTGATCCTTATCATTCGAGGAATTTAATCATTAAAAAATCTCATTGTATTATAAGCTTACAAGAATGTATCATCATTGTACAGTTATAGTTCAATTTCCATCTGATATTGCTGAGATGGTGTAAATCGATGAACTATTGTAGTGTTCTCGATCGTGCGATGGAGGTGTCAAGGTGCGCCATGCATCCTGCCAAGATGCGGCAGGTCGTGAAGTACACTTGACGATGTGCAACAGCAAGGAAAAGCATGATTGGGAAAAGTGCAATGAGCAAATTTGTACGCAGTGGAGATTTGGCACATGGGGTAGTTGTTCAGTAAGCTGTGGTGACGGTATCGAAACACGAGATGCGGTTTGCACGGATCTTAATGGCCGACATTTGGATCAAAGTGAGTTTCAGTTTAATTTTTCTTGAAAAAAGGAGAAGTGATTTTTCCCGGAAAAAAAAGAGAAAAAAGGAGAATTCATCGTTGAAATTGAGCAATTCAGCAGTACCCAATGTTACTTCTTCATTCTTTCATTGTGATGGGGTGTAGTAGGAAAGTTTCTACACATAGTGAGTTTTTCCATAGAAAAAAAATGTGATTTATTGTTTATAAGATTGAAAAGTTGGAAAATTTTAGTGTTACAAATCGAAGTATTGTGGATCTTTCATCCATTTGGTTGAAATTTTTGAGAGGAAATGAAGTTGTTTAGCGTGGTAAATAGCATATGTTAAGATTTGTGTGATCGTCGTGAACGAATTGTACAAAAGCCATGTCATCGTATGGCATGTCCCAATTGGCGTCTTGGATCATGGAGCGCATGTTCGGTGTCATGCCTTGATGGTTGGAAAACTCGGCATGTATCTTGTGTTGATGCTAATGGTAATGAAGTATCCGACGAGCAATGCTTGAGACAGGGTGAAGCTCGACCCCAAAGTCACCAACCGTGTAATCAAGGACCATGTCCATTTTGGAGAACATCTGATTGGACTAAGGTTTCCTTTTTTCCTTCAACATTTTTCATGTTTTACACTGAACACATATCAAACAAACTTACCAACTAATTATTATTTAGTCTCTACTATTCCTTAATTCTCATCATTAAAAAAGCAGCTCATATTTATTCTACAAACTATTCTTCTCATGTTTTCCTCATTATAAACTAAGAATAAAAGAATGAACTCTTTCCAGTGTTCTGTATCATGTGGTATTGGTGTAAGGGCAAGAAACGTTGAATGTATATATCGAGATCAAGTTGTTGACGGTTCATTGTGTAGTGACACTCATGTGACAAAAGTTGAGCAGTGCAGGTAAGGAGTTAAATTGTTTTTTTTGTGCTCAAATATCCCTCTGAATTATTGTATTTAGGAATTCTTATGTTACAGCTTACTACCTTGCGCCAGATGGAAAGTGCTTCCATGGTCGCATTGTTCTGTAACTTGTGGTATAGGTCAACAAATCCGCACAATACAGTGTTTACGAGGAAAATCCATCGTTCACGAAAGTGAATGTGATACAGTAAGTGTATCCGTTCCATAACACCAAGTAGTGAAGAATGAGAATAGCAAATACACATCCAGAAAGGGTCTTATATATTTTGATAGTTTTTATCTATTTCCATTTTGACAGAAGGTCAGCCTTACGTATTTTTAGGATTTTCCTTGTAACTCATTTCCGTAGTAATGCAACTGTATTCAGAACCTCTCGTATCTCTATCCCTTTTACGGTGCAGTGGAAATAGACTTGCAATGTCATTTATAAGATCGTTCCATTCAATCTCAGTTAGGTTATCAATGATTCTGGGCTTAGAAGGAAGGATTAGCTCTATAATCAGTCGAAAACAAATTAATTACAGACAACACGTCCAAAAACAGAAAAGATTTGTGAGCGTGATAATTGTGAAGCATTTACACAAAGTGTGATCGAAAGTACAGTAAGTGATCAGCCAAAAATTCGATGGGCTATTGGGCCGTGGTCTGATTGCTCCCGAACATGCGGGAATGGAACGCAGCGTCGTCTTGTAGTATGTCGCGATCATATTCGTGACCTCACCGACACATATTGTCAGCATCTGGAACCCATTGAAACCCAACGATATTGCCAGATTAAGCCATGTGCTCAGTGGACTGTTGGACCGTGGAAATCGGTATATTCTGATTTTTTTTCTTCTTTTTTTTAATAATCTTTTTCTAATGGAAAAAAAAATATCTCAAGTAAATCGATTCGTATTTTGAACACTTTTTTTTCCAATTATGATTACCCTGCAAGGTGATGTAACAGTTACTGTAGTTATTCTACAATATTTTGAAATGATAAATGAAACTGATCACCCTCAAATCATATCGTTTTTCATCCATTAAACTCTAGTCGATACAACTCATGATTTCTATTGAATACATAAAAAGGGAAATTCCTCTTATAAATACCATCAGTGGGTTTGACTACTTTTAGTGATTTGATAAGGAATTTGAAGTTATATTAATCCTCTTTTTTTGTATTAGATTATAACATATTTCAAGGTATTACTAAGTCGTTTTCAAGTATTCACAACGACGAATAATTCCAAATAATTTTTTCCTGAAAAACATAGAAACGAGACAGAATCAATGTTATCGTATCAGTCTTCCCAATAAAAAATAAAAGAAATTTCAAAAAAATGAAAATTTAGTGCTCAGTTACTTGTGGTGTACATGCAACAACAGACCGTCGCGTAAGCTGTGAGTCAATGGAAGGTAATGAGCAAGTGCGGGAAACAGATTGTGATTTAACAATTCGTCCGCAATCAATCAGATCGTGTAATTTGAATCCATGTCCAATGGGAGAACCACCTCTTGGATCATGGATTACCAAAGATTGGGAAAAGGTCAGTAATTGTTTAGGCACATCGAATTCCCAACAATCCTTCAATATCAATCTTCATACCATCCCGTTTCATTTGTTAGTTACCAATAATAACTAGTGATAATAGTGTGTTATGGTTAAAATTTTTAGTGTTCAGTCTCATGTGGAGGTGGTTGGCGTAGACGTCTGATTACGTGTAGTACCAGATTTTGTAACGAAGGAGAAAAACCAGAACAGTTTGAACGTTGTAATCAGCATGAGTGTGTTAAAGTGTCCAACGTCTGGCAGATGTCACCTTGGTCTCATGTACGTCTCTTTCAACTTCGAAGTTAATTGTTTAATAATTGTAATTGCAAATTTCGAAAGAAATTACCTATCCAGAAAAGGATGAAAATCTTAACAATGATTTGTGAGTAAAGCGAGCATATCTTATATCAAAAAACAAGCAGCAATTTTTTTTTTCCCCAAAAAAATCATGTTAAATAATACTCAAAAAATAAATTTCAGTGTCCAGTGACATGTGGTGGTGGTATACAGAAACGTACAGTTTGGTGTGAAGATGAAAAAACACGTGAAAGGGTACAAGATACGGAATGTTTACTTCCTGATAAACCATTCAGTATTCGGGAGTGTAATAAGATAGAATGTCAAACAACATCGATAACAAACGAATACTATCACTGGTATGCAGGAAAATGGAGTCCGGTACGTACAAGTAGACGTAGATATCATAGAATACATGGGAAATAATATATTTCAATTTCAGTCAAGTTTTTTTTTTTTTTCTTTTTTTTTTCTTTTGCTTCTTTGTTTTTCATTTGCTTGCTCCGCTTACAGTATTTGTTTTGTCTTGTCATTTTCGGTGCTGTAAATGTCTCTCCATAACCAGTGCTTGTTAAATACGACAAATGAAGTTAAAACGTATAAGTATATCACGTTGCGTGCTCTCACTTTTACCTTCTGTCACTTGCACTGCTCATCCATCTGAACGGCTATAAGGATGAAACTTATCCACATGTGTTTTATGCAAATTTTTATCAATGTTTCGTATACATCAAAATGTTGTTACATCTAATAACAGCAAAAATCCATTAATATGATCAGTCGTTCCATGTTATAAGCAGTCAGTGATCCAACTGCCATTTTTGTTCATTTTTTTTTTTTTTTTTCTATTCGTATTTTTCACATTTGCACAAACTACCCCTGAATTATGCATCATTGGAACTGTCATCTATACCTTTTGTTAGCTCATTTTATATGACAGTAAGATAGGTAAAAGTTTACAATCCATTTAGAACCATGGATTCATTCTACTTTCTCTTCTAATTGATAATGGCAATATCCTAGAAGCTTTTGTATTACTGATCACATTTCTATCACATCGCTTTCACATTCAGCGTGAATGTTTCGCTGAATGGAAAGAGTTAATGAGAATGGGATCTTTTTCTTAGCATAGGCTTTTTGCTAAAATTTATGCCAAAGTTAAAGAACGTTTAATCTCTTCAATAGGAACTGATGTATTTTCAACAAATATTTTTAGCAAAACATCATCAATATCCTAAAATAATATGAAGTAAAATAGTTTTTTTTTTTCAGAGATTACCACTCATATCCCAATATTTGCTTTTTATGAATCACTCAGTTTTGCTTTCCAATTTTCTTTATCATCTGCCATTTTACTGCCACTTTGTTCAGGCTCTTATTGTCTACCGCTTTATCAGCTTTTATTTTCTGCCGCTTTATCAGTGATAAATAATATATGACTGTTTGGACACTGCCTTTGGGAGCATGTCACAACTTCTATGAAATTTCTAACGCATGTTTGCTCCATTTTCTGCGTTAAATATATAAAGTTATAAGTATTAATTTTCTTTAAGTTAACAAACGAAGACCAAATTTAAATATCGAATAGGCCAAAGATGCATATTATTTAATTAAAGTCAAAAGTGAACGTCATCTAATTAACTAAATTACCAAAATTGCATTTTTAATAACACTTGTCACCGCCAGTGTCATGCTCTCATCATTACTCGCTTTTTGTCTTTTTTTTTTCTCTCGGAAACAACAAAATGCGATATAAACATAAGCATACATTACAAATTTGTTATTTTTACTGATTATGCTGAATCGCTTACATGCCTCTTTTTTTTTATAAAATTTGTTAGCAGAATAATTTTTGTTAATTAGGAACCATTTCCATTTCATTTAACGGAACGCCTCTAATTATTGGTGAAGATTTTCTTTTAGGCGAAAAATTTAGATACGATGGCACTAATAGTTCTGTTACATTCAACAGCTATTCTGAAAAGTATTGTATTTTCTGTTTATTGTTTCTGTATTTACTGACTCCTCCACTACAACTTCATCTCTCAACTTTCCTTCAGAGGTAAAGTTGAGTGACAGAGGCAGTCATTTATTCATTATAATCTTATAACCAAACTAACAAGTATCATTACTTTTTTCTCTTAATTTTCATTCCAAATAAACTTATTCATTTAGAAATTTGACACTGATGCTTAATATTCTTACCGTACTTGGTATCTCATTAAGAGTTTAAGTTTTTTAAGAGAGTAGGAGAAGTAAGGGAAATTCCCCCGAAATTTCATGATGAGATGTATTTAATTTTAAATAATTATGATGATTATCAGAGCATTCTAATGCTATCTGTTATGGAAATCTGCTTGCTTTGTATGTGATTCGTTTATTCTTCCTCTTTACTTTTCCTTTTATTCATAAATAATATTTCATCAATTATACCATTAGCTTTTCTCTATTCCATATTACTCAATTTCAATTCTTTAATATTTATTATTGCATGTTACTTTTTCCTCTCTGTTTCTAAGCAAAATTTTTTTAATTTCTTAAAAAAAGAACGAAATGATATTTGCTTGTTTTTACATTTGCAAAATGAATTTCGTTTCTTCGGAATTTGTCAAGCTATAAAAAATTATTCATTCTTCGTTGGTTTGTTTATTGCAGTTATCTTTCTGAATTTTAGATCGATGAGTATATTTCAGTTATCAGGTATATGTGAAAGATTTTAAATCCAACAATAAAAAAGACAATAATAATAATAATGATAATAATAATAATGATAATAATAATAATAATAATAATAATAATAATAATAATAATAATAATAATAATAATAATAATAATAATAATAATAATAATAATAATAATAATA